>JAKUCV010007677.1:20341-53092 GCA_028386065.3 Turnera subulata
TGAAGAATCTTCTCGTCTTCAATAGTCATAGTAGTATGGCTCCCGGCTCGCGGTTTGATTATACGGGTGACAAGATAAAACAAGACGCGATACTCCGGATTGATTGTATGAATGGTGGGTCGTCCGGAACGATTCTTCTTTACTTCAGTGATCCCAAGCTCAGCAAGGAGCGGAATCTCATAGTGAGTAAGAAAATGATCTCCCCCATAGCCGGATATATCATGTCCTTGGACGGGCAACTTGGCAATGGACCCGAATTGCTCCAAGGTGATCTGTATGGTCCTTCCATTGACTTGTGCAGATAAAACCTCTCCTTCACGAGTCAATGTTGAGTAGAATGCCCGGATGAAGTCGGCATTGTACTCATGCCTGCTGCTGGTGACAAACTCCCAAAGGTGTGATTGTTGAAGAAGCCTAGGTAGGTTTGTGTAGTGCTTCTCTTGTGGGTAGTCTGCAGGTAGGTATCTAGGAGGTGCAATAAGTCGTTTGGCAAAGAGTGTGTTGAATCGGTTTAGCTGTTGACGTGAAGTAAACCAAATATGGGTTCCTTCCACAGGGTATTGTTGGCCAGAGCTTGATGAGCTCCTTCTCTTGGATCGATTTTCTTGGAGGGGATCTTTGCCTTTAGAGCTTTTTCTGCTACTAGCCATGGTATGTATGTGGACAAGAGAAAGAGAAATATGGAAGAAGGAGGAGTGTATGTGAACAAGAGAGAAGAAGAAGATGTATGGAGATGGTAAAAGGATGAGAGAAATTAGATTGTAGGTGAGAAGGAGAAGGTAAGATTGGAGTATTTATAGAGGAGCCAAAAAGCTAGCCGTTGTGAACAGTAACGGCTAGTTTTTAACGTTACAACATCGATGTTTTCACCCAAAACATCGATGTTTTGGCTCCCAACGGCTATATTTTTTAAACTGTAACGTCCTAACATCGATGTTTTTTGCGTTCAGCTAAAAAATTAAAATGTGCCTATCGGTCCAACATCGATGTTTTTAACATAAACATCGATGTTTTTGGCTCTCGGCAGAAAAGGGAAAAAGAAATCCATTTTTCCAACATCGATGTTTGGTGTTTGAACATCGATGTTAAAATGTAGAATTTGAAAGACTTACCTAAACATCGATGTTTGTGAAGAGCAACATCGATGTTTTCATCATTCTGCCACTTGTTTGATGCATCCAACATCGATGTTGGTCAGGGCAACATCGCTGTTGCTCTGTTTGTCTGGTAAGATTCTTACTTGTTCATCCTTGCTGAGTGTCCGAAATGAAATGTCCCTACAAGACACAGTTAATAGAGCCTTGGATGCTCAAATTAGCAATGGATAATACATGAGTTTTATGGAGATGAAACATGTGTGACAACTTCAAGAGGTGGTAAGTGTCCCTCTGCCCCTAAGAGACATTTTCTTCTTGTCATCAGTGCACCGGGCTCGAGAAATTGTCTTGTCGGTTGGACTTTGATAGTCTCCGATACCTAGCTAAATAGACAGTAAATCTCGTGATAGATCAATAATGCAATGCTAGGCTAGGATTTTCAACAAAGCAAATTCTTGATTAGTTGAGAAATTGGCGGTTAGTAATAATGAAATTGGCGTTTCTGTTTGTCAAAGTATTTTTTAATCTCTGGCAAATGTGGTAGGGGTCGGCTCTTGGAACATTGTAGCTTTGATTCCATAAAAGACAGGGATTAAGCTCATTAGTCAGAAAATTATAAGCCAACTTAAAAAAAAATATCAAAAGCAAAAATGCCTTCCCCTTCCTCCGTCTTTTTTGTTGAGGGTGCAAACGTAGGTAGGAGAAATAGATTGTCCTTCAGCATTGTAAACGAGCAACAAGGTCCTTTGCCAGAGGAACTAGCAAGAATTCCCCGTCTCGTCTTTGTAGACGAGATTTATTCTTCCCGATTCTTTGTCACCCCTATGGAAGAAGTCATCTTCCTGGATCATCAACAAACCCTGCGAGCTTTTTACTATGGTACGGCTAATTCCACAATGTTTTTTTATTTCTGACAGGTTTCAGGAACTTCGGTTGGAACCAACTTGCCAGACTTTGAATGAGGGCAGTCACTACCAGATTGCAATGACTGCTCAGAGCATTCCTCGAGTAGCTGGAGTGGCGCCTACTTGGCCAAAGGTTCACCTTTTGTTGTGGAACTGCAGGGGTATCACAGCACGTTCCCAAGATTTTGTCCGTATCCTGCGAGACCTGAAGAACCAATATAAACCTAATATGGTCTTGCTTATAGAGACTCAGTGGCAGCAAAATGGAAACCACGGAGTTATCCCTCTTCGCTTTCCACCAACACATCGGTTCGAGCTTCCTGGCCAGAACAACTCGGGTGGAATGTGGTTTGCTTGGAGTCATTGCATTAGGGTTAACATAGTCAATACTCCTAATGGCTTTACTGTAACAGCTGAACCAAATCGTTAGAAGCAGATAATAATTGTAATGAATATGTAATTCTACGTTTCTTCTTTGTAAGTGTGATTGTAAAATATATGATGTAATCGAATGTAATCGAATGTAAGATTCAGCAGCTGTACTCAGTCTTTATAATCAATAAAAGAATTTGTGCTTTCAGCATGTGTATGACATAAAGTTCTTCTTGTGTGAGTGTTCATCAACAAGCTAGTGTTTCTCAATTTGATCAATTGTGCACTAACTACATGTTTTATTGGAAAAGAGAATCTGAGTACTCTACCTGAAACATTTAATCATGAACAAACTACCTAACTTATGTGAGAAATCAACTTATTTCTAAGGTGTGTAAGTACAACAATGGTAGAACATCGATGTTCACAATTGATAGATCAATGTTTTTAATTACTGAATAAGGAATTCTAAATAGCTTGGAATGAATAACATCGATGTGTAGAAAACGAACACCAATGTTTAAAGACTACTGTAAAAATAAAGTTCTTACCGAACATCGATGTTTGATACAAAACATCGATGTGTATGCTTGATTTATGACTTGGCAGTTCTCATGGGAACATCGATGTTTTCTAGACAACATCGATGTTTTTCAGCTACTGGTTGAAATACACAAATGAGCTGGAAATCATGGAACATCGATGTTTCCAAAATGAACATCGATGCTACCATCTTTTGATCCTTGCATTTCTGCCGACATTGAACAAGTGTGGCCACATTCAAGAACTTGGATGCTTCTTTGGTTATTTGCTTGGAGCATCCGCAATCAAGGTACCAAAGTACACTTGATGCCTTAAAGCATACCTGCAAGAACAAATCAAAGTGATTTTGGTACCCAAATCTTTTTGGGTCCTTGATGATTAGAAACATGCCGATGATAGACCTTATCTTGTGCCCAATGCCTATGCCTAGTAAAACATACCGGGGCAATGTGTCCTATCCTATTACAATAGTGGCAAATAACATTTGGATTGTGCATTCTCCTAGGTTGATAGTAGTTGTTGTTTTGTCTATGTTTGTAATCTCTACTTAACTTGTCTTGCCTAGGTAAAATCTTGTTTTCCCTAAATTGAGTCACATGTTTCCTAGGTTTAGTAAAATGAGAGCTCTCATTTTTAGCGCTGTGTACATGTGGTCTTGTAACATTAGCATTTGATCTAACATTGTAGGCATATAATTTAGCATAGTGAACTTTTCCACTACTTGCATTTGGTTTGGCATTTTGAGCATATGACCTTCTATGATGAGTACATGATCTTGTGTCATGAGCATGTGATCTAGTATTATGTGCATGTGGTTTAGTATGGTGAGTAGAAGATGAGGCACCGAGTTTATATGTCTTAGCATTATGCACTATAGGTTTGACATCATTTGATACATGAGATGCACCTAATCCTTCTTTCTGTGTTGAACTTCTTTGTTGTCCTAGTAGAAGATTAAGACCATCTGTGCCATTTGTAAATTTCTCTACTGTTTTCTTCAGATCATCAATTTGAGACTTAAGAGACTCATTCTCTTTTCCTAATACCACACAAGCACATACATCAGAAGATATTTTCTCATTAAGTTCATTGTAAGACACATTAAGAGCATGCTTTTCTTGCTCAAGCTTATCAATTTTACTTGATAACTCATCCTTATCATTTGACAAATTTTCATTATCATTTTCTAAGATTGTAATTTGTTTCTTTAAATTCTTATTTACCTTAGAGACTGAAATGAACTTACTATATACTTCATTAAATGCATTTTGCAGTTCTTCAAATGTATAGTCATCACTTGAATAGGAAGTACTTACCTCTTCCTGAGATTCTTCCTTTGCCATGCAACAAAGGTTGACAGCCTCATCTCTCTTGCTGTTGGTTT
Source organism: Turnera subulata (assembly GCA_028386065.3). Lineage (NCBI taxonomy): Eukaryota > Viridiplantae > Streptophyta > Magnoliopsida > Malpighiales > Passifloraceae > Turnera > Turnera subulata. The sequence continues at coordinate 24,643 of JAKUCV010007677.1, forward strand.
CTTCATAGATGATTTCCAACATGTTCCACATCTCCTTGGCTGTTGCGCAGTGGGAGATTATTTGATAGTCATTCGGATTGATCGCATTTTGAAGCATGTGTATTGCCTTGGAGTGGTTTTCGATTCTCTGGATGTCATCTTCGTTGTACTCCACTTCCGTCCTTGATGGAATTTGAATGCCATTCTTTATCGTTAGCCAAGCTGCAAAGTTATTGGCTTGGATGAAAATTTTCATCCTTTCCTTCCAATATGTATAATCCGTTCCGTTGAAGAATGGTGCTTGGGTAATTGATTGCCCTTCAGTGATTCCTGCATACAAATAATTTGAACCAGCCATGGAAATTTACCTCTCAAACGGTTAAGTCTTTCAGAGAGTTAGGCTCCGCTACCAATTGTTAGAACAATAGCCCTTCGCTAGAGGGGGGTGAATAGCGATAATCGAATAAAACCGAAATAAGCAGGAATTAAATGCGGAATTAAAAGATTGAAGGACAAAAGCAATTTATCCTGGTTCACACACACTCTACTAGTGTGGCTAATCCAGCCCTTCAAGTCTCACTTGAAGATTTCACTATCTACGTTAAGCTTACGGGTGCTTAACAAACCGTTTACAACCTAGGAATTCTAGTCACAAGAATCCTAAACCCTGAAAGTTCAAGTCACATGAACTTCAGCTCTCTTGCTTGAAGATACCTCACTTCAAGACTTTCCTAGGAATTCTAATCTCAAGAATCCTACACTTGCTTAAGGATACCACACCTTAAGACTTCTCTCAAGGGAACAATCCTCCCTTAAAGTGTATGAGCAACACTATAACGACACTCAAACTGATACTCTCTTAAAGAGTGGATATGAGTAAGACAAATAAGCACTAATAAGGCAACTCTCAAAATCTCAAAGATATTGGCTCATAAAACTTGAATGAATGTGTATCAATGAATGGTAAATGAATGGAGAGTTGATTAGTTAGTTTTCAGAGACCTAAATGCTCTATTTATAAGCTCAAAATCATGTGTTAACATTAGGGACAAGTTCTGAACACTTTTAGAAAAGATAGCATGCTTGGTTGGAAAAGTGTTCTGACCACAACGGCACAACATCGATGTTTTGGAACACAACATCGATGTTTGTCCGTTGGATTTGAATAATTGAGCCAACGGCTAGTAAAACATCGATGTTTGTCTGAGCAACATCGATGTTTTCCTATACAACATCGATGTTCTCAAATCAAACATCGATGTTTTTATGCTTCGCAAAAATATGATGAAAAGGGGTTATGCAAGAACATCGATGTTGGAAAATGAAACATCGATGTTTTATGGCTACTGCCAAAATTCATCTTGAAAGCAATTTTCACAACATCGATGTTTTATTGGACAACATCGATGTTTTATGGTTTCGGCAAATATATTTCAAAGACAATTTTCATGAACATCGATGTTGGATTGTAAACATCGATGTTTTGACCAACGGTCACAAGAACATCGATGTTTTATAATCCAACATCGATGTTTTAGAGCTACTGCCAAAAAGATTAAAATTCGACTTGATGCAACATCGATGTTTTGCTCAGAACATCGATGTTTTAAGGCACAAAAACTAGTTTTGTGACTTACATGATTTATGAAATGCATGAGGAAAATGATTTTTGGTTTGAGCCAATGTCTAGGAGAAGTTGAGTGTTTACCTTGTACAAAATAGGTTCCTAACACTCCTTGCTCTTCTTGCTTGTTACTTCAATTCTTGACTTCAACTTTTGATCACATTGTTTGAGCTCTTGATCTTTGCTTCAAGAGTGTCATCAATTGAGCCAAGGTTTGTCATTATCAAAACCCTGAAAGAGAGCATGGAGGCATTAGTTCTAACAGATAAGGGATGTCCAAACGTACGGATTGCAGCGAGCTTCTATAAATGAGATATCTCCCATTCCTAACTGTGTAGGCACCTGTACAGTCATCAATCCAAAACCATTGGTCATCGCCACATCCCTGGAGTCTTACATCCCTCGTCTCTGTCAAGATTAATTTTGCATCCAATACTTCCCAATCCCGCAACTAACGCCTCCAACAACTCATCCATTGTGGTTAGGAATTCACAATTTGGAGGCAGCTACCCACCGTCGTCTCTTGGCAAGAAGACACTGCAAACAATCAAGGAAATCGATCCATGTATATCCCTTTTCCAGTCCAATTATCCTTCCAAAAATATTAAGATCTTGCATACTAACGCATCTATCATTGAAGTCTTGAGATTTTGAAATTCTTCAATAGCTTTCACCTTGCAATCAAAACTAGATGGTAGGTTTCGAAGAATTTTCTTGATAACCTGAAGATTTGTCATCTTCTCACCATTGACTCTCAAACTGTTGACCAATAACCATCAATTGTTTCATCTTCTCCCATGTGGAGAAGCTCATACTCTTTTCTCGCCTCTTGCAAACTAACTTTTTTCACATCCTCTGAGCTACCATAAGTTTTCAGCAAAGCATCCCAATACTCTTTTGCAGTTTCAGCATATCAGAATTTTTGAGAAACATGAATCTTCACCTGTTGTTTGAGGTAGTGCAGTGCTTCATCATTCTTCTCCACCTCTTCTTGTGTGTAACTTTGAATCCCATCTTGAACAATATCCCATACTTTGATAAGTCTGAAGAAAGTCCTCATCTGCCTCTACCATATCTCAAAATAATCTTTGCCTTTAAACTTAAATACAAGACACTCCATATAATGGATATCCATGCCAATTATTTCCTCACAAAAAATAAATCAAGACAACCAGATTTTTTTTTCACCTAAAAATTAGATTGGGTGGCACAACATACCCTTACTGCCAACTCTTGCAAAGAAATTAAAACTTCTTCCCAAAAAGATACCAAGCCTACCGAACCATAAAAAAAAAAAACTGAATTTTTCTACTTGTCGTACCTCTTTTTTCCAGTGCTTAAAGGCGCAAACCAAATTTGCTCCTCCAATGGACAATTGTATTTTGATGAAACGAAACCAGATACGTGTCAACAAATCTCTTTGTCTTTGCTTATTTCTTCATGAACACGGCCTTCTTGTTCTCTTTTCGTTTCTTCACAAATTCACCACGGACGATTTTTGTTTCCGAACGCAACAATTTTTTTTTCAGCAACACTTTTTTTTGTCTCTTCCACCACAATCAATTGTTATTGTGCAGCGACAATCTTCCCGACCGGATCTTTATAGGCTCCGCTACTAATTGTAGAGTTTAAAAATTGCTCACAACACACAAATTCCTTTTTATTTAATTTGAAACCTCGCACAAAATAAACTGGGTGACCCCGCGGTGCCCTTCACGGTAGCCACGCTCACAACTCTTGATTTGCTATACATAATAATAAAACCCTAACACACCTATTTATAGAGACTCTGACTTAACGAACAATACATGACTCCTAAACCGAACCGGACTTCAACTCTTAAAACCCAATAATATAAAAATTCCTAAACCCAAACTAATTAGGCTTAGTTTAGTACCCAACAAATATGCTCTATTGCCATACCCCAGAAGTATACGAGCTCCATGCATGAGTGCTATCATAGATTGACTCTGCACACCACCAGATCGGACAATATCCCTCCGGGTAATGGATGCTTTCGCCAGATTTAAATCCAAATGCGTAACCTCACGTTTATTCTTTAAAAGGGACTTCCAATCATTGTGGACATACTTCCAAATCCATTTAAACAACAAGAGCAGAATCATCGTATTCAAATTGAAATGGGTTTTTGGTACAGTTAGTACCCAACTTTCTTACGTTGGGTCAATCATGTACTTACAACTTTTCTCGAGACATTTATATACCCAAACTTTTCACGGTCAGGTCAATCATAGGTCTCGGGCTGGGCATATGCTGACATGGATGCTGCCCGAAATTAGGCAACTACCCGTTGCACAAAATGACGTCGTTTCACTATGGTACGACGTTGTCTTCACACCACATAGGTCCCACCCTTTTTCCAACTCCTGACCCAGCTTCCCACCCGGTTCTATCATAGTTTAAGGTTCAACCAAAATGGTTAATGGTCCAAACCAGCATTTTTCTTTACTCGCTATTTTTTTTTATTTATAATTTACCAGAAAGAAAGTACAAAAAAAAGGAAAAAATATGAACAAACTTCTCCTCCTACTTCCCTTCCTCCCATGCCTCTTCTCTTCCCATCAACCACCACAGTTTATAATTGCTAATTCATCTGTATTTGCTTAATTAAAAGTCATAAACCGAACTTTTCTAACTAATGGCCAATTAAATTAAAGAAGAAGAAGGAAAATTGACTCTCGTTGATGAACCAACAAAAGCAAAAGAAAAATGTCGTTGGAAGGTCCACAACTGCCAGAATCAAGTTCGGCGCTGGGGCCGCATCCAGTAGGGATGGACTTGACGAAAGAGTCTACACATCCGCCCAGATCGGATCCGCACCTCTGCTGATAAAGCAGGTCCAGCCTCCGCCCAGATCCACTGCAACCAGGGCATGTATGATTTATTTTTTGGGGATGAGATTCTTTAGCCTCCGCCCAGATCCAGTGGTGATGGATTTGGTGGTGTTGGATTCGACGGAATTGTTGACATGGTGGTGGCTGAGATTTTATTTTTTTAGGGGGATGTGGTGCATTCCGATATTAGGACGAGGGGTTGTGGGCGAGGCCAACTTGAGGGGGTGGGAGTAGGACGAGGAAAGTTGGGGTTGCTGGATTTGCAGTAGCAAGTTAGAGAGAGATAAATGAGGAAAGATGAGGGGAGGGTAGTGGTGGTGGTCTGCAGGTGGTGGAGGTGGCGGTGATGTTCGAATTTGCAGGTGGAGGTGTTCTTGTTGGTTTTTTTTTTTTATGTAAAAGATGATTGACGAGAAAGATTAAGAGAAGATTTAAATGAGGAGGAGGAGAAGTCCTAGTGCAATTCGTGTGTGAATCCTTTAATTTTAATCATACCGTAATTATGATTATAATTAAAAATTCAATTTTTAAATGTAGAAAAACATTAAGTACATAATCAAGGAGAAAACTTTGGAAATGATGTGTATGTTAATCTATTTCTTCGGGTACATAAGAAGTCAATCTCTGTTTTTGATATAAATATATTTTGTTTATATGAAAATTACGGAGAAATTGGTTTTAAAATAAATATCTTTTAAAATTTAGAGAAGATTAAGGAGAATATTTTGGAGAAAAAGTAGGATTTTGTCAATCTTTGATTTTAATGCGTAATAACAATTTTTAAAATTTTAATTTGGGTAAGTCTTAAACTGATTGAGAACCAAGGTAGAACCGTGTTGGAAGTTGGGTCGGTGAGGTACTGGGAAACCGATGGGACCCACATTTGACATGTGGATACATGAAATGGCATCGTATCATGGTGAAATGACGTCGTTTTGTGCAATGGGCAGCTGCCTAATTTCGGGCAGTATCCATGTCAGCATATGCCCAACCCGGGCCCTATGACTGACCTGACCATAAAAAGTTTGGGTATATAAATGTCTCGAAAAAAAGTTGTAGATACATGATTGACCCAACGTAAGAAAGTTGGGTACCAGTTGTACCAAAAACCCAATTGATAATTCCCATTCTACCTAACTTACGTGGCAGTGAGATTTGTTTCCAAGTCACAAGAGTGACTCGACCTCCAAGTGAGAGATATTTGTTTTTCAGGATTTAAGCTTGGTCTGACATTTTTCTACTACAGATTTCCACGCCTTTTCTCTTTTCATGTTAGTTCCAAGAGGGAAGCAAAGGTATGTTATGGATAAGAAATCAGCCGTACAATGCGACATGTTGGCAAGCTAGTATAGAACATTCGAGCATATGACAACATTGTGAAATGCCACACAAAGTTTTGGAAGTGATTCACATATCTTAAGAGGCTAAAAGTGATCCGTTCAAGCAATATGAGATCGAGCGCTTTTTTTGGGAAACTGCTCAAATCCCTTGCAAAGCAAAGGTCACCGGTGCCCCTTGCATTGGGTGTTGGAAAGCACACCAAAAGTAAAAGAGTCACTGTAGCCTAATTGGTGATTTGGGGAGGAAACACCCATCCCATATGATTAACTCATAACAAAAGTAGATTACCCATTTTTTATGCTTCACATTTTAGGTCACTAAAAATGTCCAACGCTGAATTGAACCTACGTAGCATACTTGATGCTAACAAGCTGATTGCGTCAAACTTCACTCATTGGTTTAGAAATCTTAAAATTGTTTTGAAATCCGAGAAAATCGCCTATGTGTTGGATGACCCAGTACCCCCTATGCTAAAAGATGATGTTCCCGCATTTGATCAAATGGCTTATTTGAAGCATACTGAAGATAGTGAGGATGCAACGTGCATTATACTTGCCTCTATGTCTTCAGAGCTCTAAAAGCAACATGAGGAAATGGATGCTTATGCGATAATCATCCATCTTAAGGAGTTGTTTCTAAAACAAACTCGTACCGAACGCTATGATATTTCAAAAAAATTATTTCGTTCTAAGATGGCTGAAGGTTCCTCTATTAGGCCACATGCACTTATGATGCATGGTTATATTCAAAGGCTTGCCACTTTGGGTTTTGTGATGGACAAAGAGTTAAGCGTAGACTTAATTCTACAATCTCTACCTGATTTTTTTGCACAATTTGTGCTTAATTATCAAATGAATGAGATTGCCACCACAATTCCTGAATTGATTAAAATGCTTAACACTGCTGAAGCGACCCTTAAGAAGGATCAAATTACGGTGATGGTTATTGAGTCTTCCAAAGGTAACAAAGGAAAAACTAAGAAGTATAAAACCATCAAGGCAAAAGGGGGTATCAAGAAGAAAGGCAAGATTGTTGCCAAAGAGACTAAGCCCAAAGGGACTTGCTTCCATTGTGGGAAGGATGGATATTGGAAGAGAAACTGCAAAGTCTTCTTAAACTTTCTCAATTCCAAGAAGTCGAAAGGAGTTTCTACTTCAGGTATCAATATGATTGAAATTAATACTAATAGTACTGTTTTTAACCATCATTGGGTATTAGATACTGGATGTAGTTCTCATTTATGTTCTGATTTACAGAATCCAAAGAGCAGTAGGAAGCTGAACAAAGGCAATGTGGACCTACGAGTTGCAAATGGAGCAAGAGTTGTTGCCTTAGCTATAGGGACATATTCAATATGTTTGTCTTCTGAATTAGTATTAGAACTTAAGAATTGTTATTATGCTCCTTCTTTATTAAAGAATAGTATTTCAATTTCTTGTCTAGTTGAACAAGATTTCAATGTTTCCATTAGTAAAGACAATGGTTGCTCTTTATTCAAGAATATTATGTTTTATTGTTCTGGAACAAATGTGAATGGAATTTATATTCTTGATTATGATAAAGAAAGTTTCAACATTGATAATAAGAGAGCAAAAAAAAGAAAGTTTGAAATCCTTTTATTTATGGCATTGTCGTCTTGGCCATATTAGTGAGAATCGCATGATTAATTTGATTATGAATCATATGATACATGCGAATCATGCTTATCTGGGAAAATAACAAAATTACCTTTAAGTGGTAAAGGTACTAGAGCATGTGATGTATTGGAACTAATATATTCTGATATATGTGGACCAATGTTAACACATGCTAGAGGAGGACATCTCTATTTCATTACTTTTATCGATGATTATTCTCGATATAGTTATGTGTACTTGATGAAGTATAAATCTGAGGCCTTTGAAAAGTTCAAAGAACTCAAGAATAAAGTAGAGAAGCTGTAACAGCCCGGGTAAAAATTTTGAATTTTTACCGGACTATAAAAGTCTTTCTACAGTGATTTACCGGAAGAATTAATCTTGCGTAATTAATTCAAGGTAAATCGGGCGTCGTTTTTCGAAACCGAGTCTTTTCCCGCGCTCAAGATTTTTCCGTGGATTTTACGGACCAAAGTTGGTATTTTCTGGGTCCAGGAATCTTCAGAAAATTGCACCGGAAAATAACTAAGGGGGTATCAGTTATCTTCTGGTCCGGACCGGACTCGCTCCATAATACAGACAAGCTGCATTATTGAAGTTCACAGGTTTCACAGTTCTTTCACGTTCTATAAAAAGAAGAAGAAAGCAGGAGAAGAGGAAGAGGAGAAGAAAAAGAAAATGAGAGAAAAGAAGAGAAAAAAAGAGAAAGAAAAAAAAAAGAGAAGAAAAAGAAGAAAAAAAGAAAATAGAAAAAAAGAAAAAAGGGAAAAATCGGAAAAAAAAAGTAGAGGAAAAAAAGAAAAGAAAAAAAGAAAAATAAAAAATAAAAAAAATCAGAAAAGAAAAGAAAGAAAATAGAAAACGGAAAGAAAAATGGAAAAAAAAGAAACCGGTGAACAGTGTCACCACTTTTCTCCTTCCGGTTACTGTGCACGTCAAGGAGTTCCCCGCCGTTTCGTGCCTCATCGCCGCCACCACCGTCTTCGCCGAGCCGACACGACCTCGAAGCCGTCGTCCTCGTCGCCTTCCGCCGCGAGACGCGCAGCCGGCGAGCGTTGACCCGTCGTGCAACCCGCGGATCTCCCTCTCCGCGCCGCTGACGACGACACCGGCGTTGCAGCCCCAGTTTTCCACCGCCGGAGGAGTCGCCTCAGCCGCGCCGACCCCGCGCCAGCTTCTCCCTCGCGCTCGTCGCCCCTGTCGCGCCGCCGTCGCTGCAACCCGCTAAGGTGAGGCCGGGTTCGCTTCGACCCGTTCCTTCTGGTCGGGTCGCGAACAGCTTTTGGGTTTGGACTGTGGGCTTATGTGTGGGTTGGGCCGAATGGGTGTTGGGCTAGGCTGGGCGTGGGCCTGTGTTCGGGCCTGCTGCCCTGGTTTGGGCTGCACTATTCATGGCCCAGTCCGTTTAATTTATAAAAAAAACAAGATATATATATGTATTTATTTATTATTCTTGTAACAGCCCGGGTAAAATTTTTAATTTTTACCGGGACTGTAAAGTCTTTTTACCGTGATTTATTGTTGAATTAATCTTGGGTAATTAATTCAAGGTAAATCGGGAGTCGTTTTTCGAAACCGAGAGTTTTCCCGCGCTCGTGATTTTTCCGTGTATTTTTCGGGCCTAAGTTGCTATTTTTCGGGTTTCGGAATTTCTCAGAAAATCACACCGGAAAATAACTAAGGGGGTATCAGTTATTTTCTGGTCCGGACCGGACTCGCTCCAGATTATTGCATTATTGAGCTCACATGTTAAATAGTAAAAAAAAAAAATTTTAAAAGCTGGCATCAGGTGGTGGAAGAGGAGAGGAAGAGAGGAAAAAAAAAAAGAGAGCAAAGAAAGAAGAAGAAAAAAAAAAAGAAAGGAAGAAAGAAGAAAAAAAGAGAGAGGAACCGGAAATAAAGAGAGAAAGAAAGGAAAAAAAAAAAAAAGAGAAGAAAAAGGAGAGGAAAAAAAAGAAATGAAGGAAGGAAAAAAAAAGAAGGGAGGAATACAGATCCCGATCCACCACAGCAACCGACGACACGCCGCCGCCAGCGACCATCTGCAGCCGTGCCGTCAGCCGCCAGTGCCTCGTCTTCGCCGTCGCTCTGCTTGCTACCACCGGGAGACGTAGACGCCGCCCCTACGATCTGCAGCAGCTGTCGGAAGCGAGGCGACCGTCTGCAACTAACGCCGTCCACAACCGCACCCAGCAAGCCACGCAGACGCACCCTCGACGCACCGTCACCTGCAGCCAACGCCCTTGCATCGTCGTCTCAAGCCTCGCGTACGCCGTCGCCGCCCTCGTCCCGAACTCCGCCGCCACCACGCTTGAGGTGAGGAAGGGGATGACCCAGATTTTGGTCACAGGCCGGGTTGACCCGCGCCTGGAAACTGGGTTGGATAGGTTAAGCTGATGGGTTGTTGGGCTTGGGCTTGGGCTTTGGGGTTAGCTGGGCTCGAACACGGGCCTGCGTCTGGGCCTAGCACTGTGCAAGGCCTGGCTGGCACTATTCACGGGCCCAGTCCAAAATTTAAAAAAATAATAAAAAATAAATAATAATAACAATAATAATAATAAAATCTGATTTATATATTTTTATGATTAATACTTTGGAAATCAAATCATGGAAGTATTTTGGGAAATATATACATGATTATTATGGAATTTTGGAAAAGTATAAGAAATGGAAAATAATTAATATTTATGCATACGAGAATAACTTGGGAAATATATATATGTATATTAATAAATTCGTATTTATTATCAGAAAATAAGTTATATGGTTATATTTTCTGGAAATGGAGTTTTCAAAAAAATAATAATAATTGGAAATTATATTTTGGAAAGTATAATAATTTTTATAGAAATATTATGGAAAATATATACATATGTTATAATTTCCAGAAAAATTATGGTAATTAATATTTTGGAAACTATATATGTTATAATCTCTAGAAAACTACGATAATTAATATCTTGGGAAGAATAATTATTTAATGTAATATTTTGAAAGAGTTTCAATTAAAGTATGGTACCGAAACTATAATCGGATATACGTACGGTATAATATTTTCGGTAAAAAAAATAATAAAGGGTATGAACCGGGGAAGAGATTATTTCGCAGTATTGGCATCATGACATACTCTTATGTGCATCTTATGTGAACATATACTGTTTTGTTGTATAGGTTTGATATCGGGCAGTTCCCCGAGGAGCCGGCTTGGGACCGGTCATTTCCTTCAGAGTTGAGTAATCGGCTAAGGTGATGATGGATAACCCTTGATATGTGCCTGTAATACTTTGTGTGTTTTGTTGTTTGAATGAACTGCTGAGAGGGTTATTGTTGGTTATTTAATTGTTACGGTTATTGATGTTGCTGTTGTTGGACTGTGTTATTGGTCGTGTGGATATTGTAATGAACTGTTAATTGTGAATAATTGGTGTTATATGTATTGTTGTTGGATATTTGATAATATGGAATTGTGTCGGTTATTTGGCTGCTATGGATATTGTTGTTGTCACTATGATGTTGATTTGCTTGATTGAACCGCTGTTTGACTGATATTGGTTTCTTGGATACTGTGTTGTGATTGATGTTGGACTGTGAATAATTGATGTTATGAAACTGTTGATGGATTGGTCTGTTGTATAACTTGAGCTAATAGGAAGTTGGACAATTATTTGACTGTTATGGATATTGTGATTGTTGTCGGTAGACTACGTTGTGATTGGATAATTGGAATAAACTATGAAATGGATAATTGGGAAAAAAAGAAATGGAAATTGGAAGTTGATTTGAGATGATGATTTTAATTGGCACGTGGTAAGTAGAGGTACGACCGGATGGTTTGAGTCTTTTTTGTGGTGGCCATGATCTGGGTTACTTGTGATGGGCATGTTGATGCCAGTTTGATTGGGATGTTGATCCCTAAGATTGTGATTGGGATGCTGATCCCTGAGATTGTGATTGGGATGTTGATCCCTGAGATTGTTATTGGGATGTTTATCCCCTGAGATTGATATTGGGATGTTGATCCCTGAGATTGTTATTGGGATGTTTATCCCTGCGATTGTGATTGGGATGTTGATCCCTGAGATTGATATTGGGCTGTTGATCCCTGAGATTTGATATTGGGATGTTGATCCCGGGTTCCTTTTGATCTGGCACCATAAACAGGTTGATAGCCTGGTACGACCTTAGTTTATCCGTGACGACGCCAGAAAGATAAATTTGGAATAATAATAAAGTCCTTGGTACGTTTGGGTCGAGTCTTTGAGTTTGGTCTGTCTTGTACGGTATTGTCTCTGGTATGGTTGTGACTATTGTCTGTATTTCTTCTTTGAAGTATTATAGTTGCCTGCATATCTCTGTTTATCCTTCGTCGGTGAGCACTTCGGACTCACCCCTCACCTGCGGGCTTTCATCCCGTAGGATGAGTTATTTGTGGTACAGGTTTGATGCATTCCGGACAGGCTGCGATGTTATCCCTTGGATAGGACTTGGATCCATAGTTTGCATCAGTGTCGCATACAGTGATTTTGTGAGTTAATAAGTCTTCCGTTGTGCATTGTTTTACTATTGTTGGGCCATTGGGCCATGCTGAGTTATTACTGTTGTTTTTACTTTGGGCTGTTGAGCCCGGATATCTGTTGTATACACTGTACGCTGGGTTTTGTCTGGTTGGGTTGTCACAGTTTCGGCACGTATTTACTGTGTACGGTAAATACGGGTCGGGGCGTTTCAATTCTGGTATTTAATTTTGAAAAAAATATGTATACACTTTGGGAAAATTATGATCAAATTAATTCTGGTATTTTGAAAAAAATATAAATATATATACTTTGATAAATAATTAAGTTGGGTTTTGGAGAAAAACTAATATTATTTGGAAAAATATATATATACCATGAAAATAATTCCTGGAAATTTTATATACATATATTATTTTGCCTGGAAAATTATGGTTATGGAATATATATATATATATATATATATATATATATATATATATGTACTTTGAAAATTAAACGTAATTATATTTTGTGTTGAAAAATATTATTATATATATTTAGAAAAAGATAAATACTATTTATATTTTCTGGAAATTATAAATACGTTATTATTTTTCTCGGAAATTTTGGTGATTGTATTTTGGGAAAAGTATAATTAATTTATGGAAATATTTTTAAAAGAGTTTTAATTAAAGTATGATACCGAAATTATATTCGGATATACGTACGGTATTATATTTTCGGTAAAAGATGATAATAAAAGATATGTGACCGGGATGGGTTATTTCGCAGTTTTGGCATCATAGCATACCGAATATGTGCATTTATGTGTATATATTTTTTTGTTGTATAGGTTCGGATATGGGACAGTTTCCCGAGGAGCCGGCTTCGGACCGGACATTGTCTTCGGAGTTGAATAATCGGCCAAGGTGAGGATGGATTTCCTTCAATATGTGTCTGTATTACTCGGTTATTGTGTTTGATGATTATTGCAATGTTGGATGTTGCATTTGCTGTGGTTTGGTTCGGGATGTTTATCCCAGTGTCCTGGTTGTTTTTGGATGTCTATTGTTGTGTTTTTTGGAATAAGTATAATGGATTAAATAAATTGTGATAAGGATGTCGATCCTTGATTTTGGATGGGATGTTTACCCCGGGATTTTGGTTAGGGATGTTGATCCCTGTGATTTGATTTTGATGATGATAATATAATTGTCACGTGGTAAGTAGTGGTACGACTCGATGGTTTAAGACTGTTTCGTGGTGGCCGTGACCTGGGTTACTTGTGATAAGCATGTCCATGCGTGGGATGTCTATCCCGTGATTATTTTTGGGATGTCTATCCCTGGGTTCGTATTTTTGGGATGTCGATCCCCGGGTTTTTTTTGGAATTGGTCTGGCACCCGGAATATGTTGATAACCAGGTCTGACCCCTAGCTTATCCATGACGGGGCCCGGAAAGAAAAAATTGGAAAATTGGATTTTTATTTGAGTCATTTTGGTCTTGGACCAGTTTTGGGACGAATTTTTGGTTTGGTATGAATTTTAGCGGTTTTTGCTTGTTTTCGGCCATGAGTAATTTGTAGTGTTGCATATTGATTTTCTATCCTTCGTCGGTGAGCATTTCGGACTCACCCCTCTCCTGCGGGCTTTCATCCCGTAGGATGGATTATTTGTGGTACAGGTTTGGTGCATTCCAGACAGGCTGCGGCGTTATCCCTTGGACAGGACTGTAATAGTCCAGGTAAATTTTTTGATTTTTACCGGGACTGTAAAAGTCTTTTTACCGTGATTTACTGTTGAATTAATCTTGGGTAATTAATTCAAGGTAAATTGGGCATCGTTTTTCGAAACCGAGAGTTTTTCCGCCCTCGTGATTTTTCCGTGGATTTTTCGGGCCTAAGTTGGTATTTTTTTCGGGTCCTGGGATTTTCGGAAAAATCACACCGAAAAATAACTAAGGGGGTATCAGTTATTTTCTGGTCCGGATTGGACTCGCTCCATAATGCAGACAAACTGAATTATTAGAGAATCACACGCCGCACAGTAATCTACGGTTTGTAAAAGGGAAGCAGGAGAAGAGAAGGAGAGGAAGAGGAGAAGAGAAAGAAAAAAAGAGAGAAAAGAAGAGAAAGGAAAAAAAAAGAGAGAAAAAGAAAAAAAGAGAGAAAAGAAAACGAAAAAAAAGGAAAGAAAAAAAAGAAAAAAAACAGAAAAATAGAAAAAAAAAGAAACAGAGGGAGTAAAGAAAAGGAAAAAAGAAAGAAAAAAAAAAGAAAATCGGAAAATAGGAAAAAAGAAGAAGAAAAAAGAAGAAAATAGAAAAAAAGAAAGAAAAAGAAAATAAATAAAATGAACAGTAACGTCACCTTCCCCTCCCTCGGTTACTGTGCATGGCGACGAGTTCCAAGCCGCCTCTCGTCGCACCGCCTCCACCAGCAGGACGCCCGAGCCGACGCGACCTGGACGCCGCCTTCCCCGTCGTCTTCCGCCGCCTGACGCGCGCCGTAGAGCTGTCGACCCGCGAGCAGACCCGCGGATCTTGCTTCCTCCGCGCCTGCATCTGCTGCCGACAGCTTCACGCCAGCTTTTCGCCGCCAACATGCCTCTTCAAGCCGCCTGATGCCGCTGCTGTGCTCGCTCACCTTCCCTCGCGCTCCTGTCGCGCCGCCGTCGCCGCAACCCGGAGGTAAGACCCGAGTTTTGCAGGACCCGTTACGTGTAGTCGGGTCGCAGTTTCTGGGCTTGGTTGATCTGGGCTCGGGTTGGGCGTGGGCTGGCTGGGCTTGCACAGTGCAAGTCTGGGCTTGGCCCTGTTCAGCCCAGTCCGATTAAATTTAAAAATATATATATATATATATATTTATTTATTTATTTATTCATAATCTGATATATAATTTTGGTAAAAAATTATATAATTACTTTGAGGAAATTATGGTCAATTTAATTCTGATATTTTGAGGATAATATAAATATATATAATTTAATAAATAATTAAGTTTTGTTTTGGAAAACTATTATTAATTGGAAAAATATATATATACCATGAAATAAATTTCTGGAAATTTAATATATATTGTTTTTCCCTGGAAAATTATGGTTGTGGTATATGTATATAAATATTTAGTTTGGAAATTAAAGGTAATTATATTTTGTGTTGGAAAATATTATTATATATATTTAGAAAAAGATAAATACTATATACATTTTCTGGAAATTATAAATAGGTTATTATTTTTCCGAAAAATGATGGAGATTATAATTTTTGGAAAATTATAATTAATTTATGAAAATATTTTAAAAAGAGTTTTAATTAAAGTAAGGTATCGAAATTATATTCGGAAATACGTACGGTAAATATTTTCGGTAAAAGATAATAATAACGGATATGAACCGGGATGGGTTATTTCTCAGTATTGGCACCATAGCATACCGATTATGTGCATTTATGTGTATATGTTGTTTTCCTGTATAGGTTTGGATATCGGGCAGTTTCCCGAGGAGCCGGCGTCGGACCGGTCATTGTTTCAGGAGTTGAGTAATCGGCCAAGGTGAGGATGGATTTCCTTCAATATGTGCCTGTATTACTCGGTATATTGTATTTGATGATTATTGAATTATTGAGTATTGTGTTTGCCTTGATTGTGGTCGAGATGTTTATCCCATGTTGTTTTTTTTTGGATGTTTATCCTTGCGTCTTTTGGGTTTAAGTATAATGGAAATAACTAATAATTTGAGACAAGGATGTCGATCCTTGATAGGGATGTCTATCCCGGGATTTTCGTTAGGGATGTTGATCCCTGTGATTTGATTTTGATTTTGATAATATAATTGTCAAGTGGTAAGTAGTGGTACGACTCGATGGTTTAAGACTGTTTCATGGTGGCCGTGACCTGGGTTACTTGTGATAAGCATGTTTATGCTTGGGATGTCTATCCCGTGATTATTTTTGGGATGTCTATCCCTGGGTTCGTATTTTTGGGATGTCGATCCATGGGTTCTCTAGATTTGGTCTGGCACCCAGAATATGTTGATGACCAGGTCTGACCTCTAGCTTATCCGTGACGGGGCCCGGAAAGATAAAATTGGAAATTGGATTTTTGTTTGAGTCTTTTTGGTCTTGGACCAGTTTTGGTTCGAGTTTTCAGTTTCGTATGTTTTTGGTGGTCTTTACCTGTTTGTGGACCTTGAGTTATTATAGTTGCATATTGATTGTCTATCCTTCGTCGGTGAGCACTTCGGACTCACCCCTCACCTGCGGGCTTTCATCCCGTAGGATGAGTTATTTGTGGTACAGGTTTGGTGCATTCCAGACAGGCTGCGGCGTTATCCCTTGGACAGTGTCACATACAGTGTTTTGTGAGTTTTTAAGTCTTCCGCTGTGCATTATTTTTGCTATTATTGGGCCATTGGGCCGGTTGAGTTATTATTGTTGTTTTTATTTTGGACTGTTGAGCCCGGATATCTGTTATATACACTGTATGCTGGGCTTTGTTGGGTTGGGTTGTTACAGTTCCAGCACGTGTTTACTGTGTACGATAAATACGGGCCGGTGCGTTTCAAGGACTTGGATCCATAGTTTGCATCATGTGTCGCATGCAGTGTCTTGTGAGTTATTAAGTCTTTCGCTGTGCATTATTTTTGCTATTGTTGGGCCATTGGGCCGGTTATGTTGTTAATGATGTTTTCATTTTGGGCCGTTAAGCCCGAGTTGCTGTTGTATACACTGTATGCTAGGCTTGGTTTGGTTGGGTCGTCACAGTTCCGGCACATGTTTACTGTGTACGGTAAATACGGGTCGGGGCGTTTCATTTTGGTAGCGGAGCGGGCGTTAGGTCTTGTTGGGCAGTCCTTCTGTGTTTGTTGTTCTTGTTTGCATAGTTCGCTCCATTTGTTTATTTTTTTTATATCATTTAGTTAGTGCATTATGGATTCAGTCAAGGGACGCCAGTTGTCGTAGAACATAAACAAAAGAGGTAATTGATGCCATAAATAAGCGGAAATATAAATATTATTAGTAATACTAATATTATCATTACAAACATAAATATTACATTGATATTTTATAAAAATAAAAATAAATTCATCGACTTGGAATGACGTTGACCCTGAAGCTGTTGGGGTCATTGTTGATGTTGACCGTGAAGCTGCCGCTCCACGAGAACCACATGCTGCCCCTGTTGTTCTGGCCGGGAAGCTCGAACCGGTTTGCTTGAGGGAACCAGAGTGGGATGAGACCGTGATCGTCCTCAGATTGCCACTGGGTCTCTGTGAGAAGAACCATATTTGGCTTGTACTGGTTCTTCAGGTCCCTCAGGGTACGCGAGAACTCCTGGGAACCTAGCGACTCCTTTGCAGTTCCACACTAGTAGTCGGGCCTTTGGCCAAGTTGGAGGTAGACGAGTGACTCTGGGCATGCTCTGGGCCGTCATCGAGAGTTGGTAGTAGGTACCTTGGTCCAGGAAATGGCAAGTGGGCTCTAGGTTGAACTCCTGAAGTCTTTCAGAAATGAAAAACATGACGGAGTTGTCCGAGCCGTAGTAGGAGGTCCTCAGGGTTCCTTGGTCCTCCAGGAAGAACGTCTCTTCCATGGGAGTGACGAAGAACCTCGATGAGTAGAGTTCATCGATGAAGACCAGACGTGGCATTCTGCCGAGCTCGTTCGGTAGTTCTTCAGGACGCTCGTTGATCATGCTGTAGGCCAGTCGGTTCCTTCTGCCTAGATTGGCACCTTCGACGAAGAAGACGGATGATGGAGCAGGCATTGTGTTTTGGACGTGTTGGTGTTTTGTTTTTTCTGAGTTTTGAGGTTTCTTTGCCTGAGCGTTTGTTTGCTTTAAGATGCTTTTGATGATTTGCTTCTCATCGCTCCGTCTTTTATACTCTTATGGGGAGCGTGACTGTTTTAAATTTTCAAGATTTTGCTTTTTGAAAATTTTGTCGTTGCATCGTTTATTGCTTCGTTACTTTATACGTTTTTCGGGCTACAAATGCTAGTGTTTTTCAGCCCTTTTCCATCTCGCCATTTTCTAACGCCCTGGCTACCTTGGCGTTTCCTTTGATGGTTTTTCATTATTTTTCCTGCATCTTTTATCATATGCATCCGTGACCGTTGAGGCTAGACTGATGGGACCATACCTCGAGTAGAGTGCATGTGCGATAAGGTTACACCTGTTCGGACATCGTGGAGGGATACGAGACTTGACAGACGTTTTTGGCTCATGCGGAATTTGTGAACAAGTGGGTAACGTTTCTTTCGAGGGAACCGACGTCATCGTTAACTCTGCATGTCATGTTTCTCGGGATCGAGGATGTCTACGACCGATCTAGAGCGTCGACCATGAAAACGTGTTTTGTTTTAACTTCTTTATATTTTGGTTTTGTTAAACGAGTTTTGTTTTTAATTTCTTTATATTTGATTTTATATTCTTATTGTTGATTTTTGTTTTGCTTTGAGTTGTTTTTAACTTTCTGTTAGCATGTGTTTTCATAATTTAGTAAGAGATTTTGATTTAAAAAGAAAACTTATTTTATTTATTCATGACAGTTTTACATTACAGAGAAGAGGTACTCTATTGAGTTACATGCTTCTCTAGGTCTTTTACAAGTTTTTGGATGTTTTTCGAATGAGGAAAGAGTTCCGCGCACGCCTGTTCTATTTGCAACACCGCCGAGCTGATCTTCCTCAGTGAGACGTTCAGCTGCGTCAGAGTCTGCTGCGGTGTGCTGCTTTCAGCAGTTGCCTTGCCCTTCCTATCCTCAGCTTCTTTGCCAGCACGCTTCTTTCGCTGTCTGCTGGAGATGACCATGTGTTCTTTCATACCGACGATGTTCGTCTTGAAGCGTTTCTTGGGGGGTTCTTCATCGGAGCTTGTCAGGAAAGCAGTGCCGCGGATGTAGCTGTTGTTCTCGGAGTCAGAGGTAGTACGAGATCGGATTGGAGAGTCCATGACTGTGTGTGAGTTTGCCAGTCATGAGGTTTGGTTCATATAGAGGATGAGATGTCGCTTAAGGGTATAAGCGGTATCTCGCATTGAGTTTCGACACCTGGTAGAGTGTGCCAGAAGCTTATCGTGGTAGGACCCACGAATAAGACGGAATTTCGAGGACAAAATTCTTTTTAAGATGGGTAGAGTGTAACAGCCCGGGTAAAAATTTTGGATTTTTACCGGACTGTAAAAGTCTTTCTACAGTGATTTACCAGAAGAATTAATCTTGGGTAATTAATTCAAGGTAAATCGGACGTCGTTTTTCGAAACCGAGTCTTTTCCCGCGCTCGAGATTTTTCCATGGATTTTACGGACCAAAGTTGGTATTTTTCGGATCCCGGAATCTTCGGAAAATTGCACCGGAAAATAACTAAGGGGGTATCAGTTATTTTCTGGTCCGGACCGGACTTGCTCCATAATGCAGACAAGCTGCATTATTGAACTTCACAGGTTTCACAATTCTTTCACGTTCTATAAAAAGAAGAAGAAAGCAGGAGAAGAGGAAGAGGAGAAGAAAAAGAAAAAGAGAGAAAAGAAGAGAAAAAAAAGAAGAGAAAAATAGAAAGAAAAAAAAAGAGAGAAAAAAAGAAAAAAAAAAAGAGAAAAAAGAAAAAAATCGGAAAAAAAGAGTAAAGGAAAAAAAGAAAAAAAAAGAAATACAGAAAATAAAAAAAAGAAATCAGAAAAGAAAAAAAAGAAAATTGAAAAAAAAAAGAAACCAGTGAATAGTGTCACCACCTTCCTCCTTCCGGTTACTGTGCACGTCGAGGAGTTCCCCGCCGTTTCGTGCCTCACCGCCGCCACCACCGTCTTCGCCGAGCCGACGCGGAAGCCGTCGTCCCCGTCGCCTTCCGCTGCGAGACGCGCAGCCGGCTAGCGTTGACCCGTCGTGCAACCCGCGGATCTCCCTCTCCGCGCCGCTGACGACGACACCGGCGTTGCAGCCCCAGTTTTCCACTGCCGGAGGAGTCGCCTCAGCCTCGCCGACCCCGCGCCAGCTTCTCCCTCACGCTCGTCGCCCCTGTCGCGCCGCCGCCGCTGCAACCCACTAACGTGAGGCCGGGTTCGCTTCGACCCGTTCCTTCTGGTCGAGTCGCGAACAACTTCTGGGTTTGGATTGTGGGCTTATGTGTGGGTTGGGCCGAATGGGTGTTGGGCCAGGCTGGGCGTGGGCCTGTGTTCGGGCCTGCTGCCCTGGTCTGGGCTGCACTATTCATGGCCCAGTCCGTTTAATTTAAAAAAAAACAAGAAATATATATATGTATTTATTTACTGTTCTGGTATTTAATTTTGAAAAAATATATATATACACTTTGGAAAAATTATGATCAAATTAATTCTGGTATTTTGAGAAAAATATAAATATATATACTTTTATAAATAATTAAGTTGTGTTTTGCAAAAATATATATATACTATGAAAATAATTCCTGGAAATTTTATATACATATATTATCTTGCCTGGAAAATTATGGTTGTGGAATATATATATATATATATATATATATGTATATGTACTTTGAAAATTAAAGGTAATTATATTTTGTGTTGGAAAATATTATTATACATATATTTAGAAAAAGATAAATACTATATATATTTTTTGGGAATTATAAATACGTTATTATTTTTCTGGGAAATTTTGGTGATTATATTTTTGGAAAAGTATAATTAATTTATGGAAATATTTTTAAAAGAGTTTTAATTAAAGTATGGTACCGAAATTATATTAGGATATACGTACGGTATTATATTTTCGGTAAAAGATGATAATAAAAGATATGTGACTGGGATGGGTTATTTCGCAGTTTTGGAATCATAGCATACTGAATATGTGCATTTATGTGTATATATTGTTTTGTTGTATAGGTTCGGATATCGGGCAGTTTTCCGAGGAGCCGGCTTCGGACCGGACATTGTCTTCGTAGTTGAGTAATCGGCTAAGGTGAGGATGGATTTCCTTCAATATGTGCCTGTATTACTCGGTTATTGTGTTTGATGATTATTGCATTGTTGGATGTTGCATTTGCTGTGGTTTGGTTCGGGATGTTTATCCCAGTGTCCTGGTTGTTTTTGGATGTCTATTGTTGTGTCTTTTGGAATAAGTATAATGGATTAAATAAATTGTGATAAGGATGTCGATCCTTGATTTTGGATGGGATGTTTACCCCGGGATTTTGGTTAGGGATGTTGATCCCTGTGATTTGATTTTGATGATGATAATAATATAATTGTCACGTGGTAAGTAGTGGTACGACTCGATGGTTTAAGACTATTTCGTGGTGGCCGTGACCTGGGTTACTTGTGATAAGCATGTCTATGCTTGGGATGTCTATCCCGTGATTATTTTTTGGATGTCTTTCCCTGGGTTCGTATTTTTGGGATGTCGATCCCCGGTTCTCTTGGATTTGGTCTGGCACCCGAAATATGTTGATAACCAGGTCTGGCCCCTAGCTTATCCGTGACGGGG
Source organism: Turnera subulata (assembly GCA_028386065.3). Lineage (NCBI taxonomy): Eukaryota > Viridiplantae > Streptophyta > Magnoliopsida > Malpighiales > Passifloraceae > Turnera > Turnera subulata. The sequence goes on from JAKUCV010007677.1 coordinate 46,034, forward strand.
CCCGGAAAGAAAAATTGGAAAATTGGATTTTTATTTGAGTCTTTTTTGTCTTGGACCGGTTTTGGGTCGAGTTTTTGGTTTGGTATGAATTTTGGCAGTTTTTGCTTGTTTTCGGCCTTGAGTAATTTATAGTGTTGCATATTGATTGTCTATCCTTCATCGGTGAGCACTTCGGACTCACCCCTCACCTGCGGGCTTTCCTCCCGTAGGATGGATTATTTGTGGTACAGGTTTGGTGCATTCCAGACAGGCTGCGGCGTTATCCCTTGGACAGGACTTGGATCCATAGTTTGCATCATGTGTCGCATACAGTGTCTTGTGAGTTATTAAGTCTTTCGCTGTGCATTATTTTTGCTATTGTTGAGCCATTGGGCCGATTATGTTGTTAATGATGTTTTTATTTTGGGCCGTTGAGCCCGAGTTACTGTTGTATACACTGTATGCTGGGCTTGTTTTGGTTGGGTCGTCACAGTTCCGGCACGTGTTTACTGTGTACGGTAAGTACGGGTTGGGGCGTTTCAGAAGCAACGTGGCAAAAGTATTGAAATACTTCGATCCGATCGTGGAGGTGAATACTTGAGTCAAGAATTTCAAATTTATCTTAGAGATAATGGTATATTATCTCAGTGGACACCTCCTTTTACACCACAACATAATGGTGTGTCAGAAAGGAGGAATAGAACCTTATTGGACATGGTTCGATCCATGATGAGCTTTGCAAATTTACCTAAGTAATTTTGGGACTTCGCACTGGAAACTGCTATTTACACATTGAATAGAGTTCCATCTAAATCGGTAGATAAGACTCCATATGAGATGTGGACAAATAAGAAGCCAATACTTTCTCACATACGAGTATGGGGATGCTATGCATAAGTGAAGAAAGTGGTATCGGATAAATTAGAACCTAAGTCCGATAAGTGTCTATTTGTGGGATATCCTAAAGAAACTATAGGATATTATTTCTACAATCCTTTGGATCAAAAGTGTTTGTTTCAAAGAATGCTATCTTTCTAGAGAAAGAGTTTTTTCTAAAAGAAGATAGTGAGAGTAAAATAGAACTTGAAGAAATTCAAGAATCACAAATAGGATAAGATCAACCGAGTGATCCCATGAAAATTACTCATGATGATGTAGTAATTACCGAGCTTGATGTTATACATGCTCCTAGGCATTTTACAAAAGTACGTTCTGCACTTGAGAAACTTAATCTCTTAATAGATAAGAACAAGAATATTACTCTTGTAGAAGATAATGAGCCGACTAGCTATGAGGAAGTTCTGAAAAGTTTAGAATCTAACTTGTGGTTGAAGGCCATGAAATCTGAAATGGATTCTATGTATGAAAACAAAGTTTGGACTTTGGAAGATCAATCTGAAGGTGTAAGACCTATTAGGTGTAAATGGGTCTTAAAGAAAAAGAAAGACATGGATGGTAATGTGATTACTTACAAAGCACGACCAGTAGCGAAAGGTTATCGTAAAAAACAAGGAGTTAATTATTATGAAACTTTCTCGCCTGCAGCCATGCTCAAATCCATTAGGATTTTTCTTGCTATTGCCGCTCATTATGACTATGATATTTGGAAAATGGATGTAAAGACTGCTTTCCTTAATGGAAACTTGACCGAAGAGGTATATATGATACAACTTGAAGGTTTTACATCCAACGATAGCAACAAAGTATGCAAGCTTCAAAGGTCTATTTATGGATTGAAGCAAACCTCTAGGAGTTGGAACATCTGATTTGACGAGACAATCAAACAGTTTGGTTTCTCACAAAATCCGGATGAACCTTGTGTTTATCAAAAGGTTAGTGGGAGTGCAGTCATTTTCCTTGTACTATATGTAGAAGACATATTACTCATAGGCAACGATGTCTCAATTCTTCAATCAGTCAAGATTTGGCTTTTGAAGCAATTCTCCATGAAAGACCTTGGAGAAGCAACTTATATATTGGGGATTAGGATCTATAGAGATAGATCGAAGAAGTTGCTTGGTCTTTCGCAATCTACATACATAGACAAGATGCTAAAGAAGTTTAGCATGGATCTTTCCAAGAAACGATTTATCCTAATGGTTCATGGGAGGCACCTTTCTAAATCTATGTGTCCCAAAACACTAGAGGAAAGAGAACGCATGAGTAGGATACCATATGCTTTCGCCACAGGATCCATCATGTATGCTATAATATGTACTCGACCTGATGTTGCATTTTCACTTAGTGCTGCAAGTAGATTCCAATTCAATTATGGAGAGGAACATTGGGTGGCTGTAAAGAACATCCTAAAGTACTTGAGAAGAACTAAGGATATGTTCTTGGTATATGGAGAAGGTGACTTACAAGTAAGTGGGTATACTAATGCCAGCTTCCAATCTGATAAGGATGATTGTAAGTCACAATCTGGGTTCATTTTTCTGTTAGGCAGAGGTGCAGTTTCTTGGAAAAGTTCCAAACAAGAAGCAACTGCGGATTCAACGACCGAAGTAGAGTACATCGCCGCTTCTGAGGCAGCTAGAGAAGCAGTGTGGATCAAGAAGTTCATCACCGAACTTGGAGTGGTACCTAGGATTAATGATCCAATACCTTTGTATTGTGACAATAATAGAGCTATAGTGCAAGCAAAGGAACCACGATCTCATCAACGATCCAAGCATGTACTTATACCACCTTATTCGAGAGATGGTAGAAATGATGTGAAGGTAGAAAGAGTCCCCACGAATCACAATGTGGCTGATCTTCTCACTAAGGTACTAGCCCAAACTAAGTTTGAATACCATATAAATTCTATGAGAATTAAGCATATGGATGGTTGGCTCTAGTGCAAGTGGGAGATTTTGTTAGAAGTATGGCCTAGAGCTAGTTATCTTTGGGATTTAATCATGCAAATATTTATAGTTATATCAATAAAGGCATTTCTTTATTACAAAGTGTATATTATTTATATGTTGGTATAAAAATCTTAAACTGCGTAATAAAGTCCTTGGTATTAAATACATAGTGCAATCGAAATCATGAAGAGTTCATGATGTGAGATTCATAATGCATGCAAATATATTTATACCTAAATTATCCCTAATCATAGTATTTACAAGGAGGGACATTGTTAATACGGATAGACTGACACACGTTATATATCTTGATATGATCAAGTAGTAATTTCTCACTATTTATAGACATGGCGATGTTTAGATTTAATATGTGGATGCTTACTTGAGAAGTAAGTTCAATGGAGACCTACTATGAGATCATCATATGGATAATAATCTATGTCAATAAATGGATCTCATCATAACAGTAGGTGCAAGTATCCTTTGACTTGAGATCATCAAGGTATCTTAAGTAAGTGTTAGGAACAATAGAAACAATGACAGTAGGTCCAAATTCGTAATTGATTCTTGGGGAATAAGCAAGCCGAGACATAAAAACATCGATGTTTAGGAGCCAAACATCGATGTTGAGAGGACTTCAACTAGTATCATTCCCAACCGGCAGCATGGATCATCGATGTTTAGTATCAAAACATCGATGTGCAGGTAAGTACTCTAAACTTACTAAATTATTAACTTTGATGATTTGCGGTTCATGACAATTTCATCATACAAACAAACTAGAGTTTATTGATGTTCATATCTTACAATCTTACAATACAATGACTCTTACGCACACTTTATATTACAATCATACTTAATAACAAATCTTACAAAGACACATCTGAATAAAAACATGTTACACGCTCACACTAATTCATATGCTTATTACAATGTGCCTCTAACGATTGGGTTCAGCTGTTACAGAAAAGCCATTAGGAGTATTAACTATGTTAACCCTAATACAATGACTCCAAGCAAACCACATTCCACCCGAGTTGTTCTGGCCAGGAAGCTCGAACCGTTGTGTTGGTGGAAAGCGAAGAGGGATAGCTCCGTGATTTCCGGTTTGCTGCCATTGAGTCTCGGTAAGCAGAACCATATTGGGTTTGTATTGGTTCTTCAGGTCTCGCAGGATTCGGACAAAATCTTGGGAACGTGCTGTGATACCCCTGCAGTTCCACACCAAAAGGCGAATCTTTGGCCAAGTGGGCGCTACTCCAGTTGCTCGAGGAATGCTCTTGGCTGTCATAGTAATTTGGTAGTAACCGCCCTCGTTCAACGTCTGGTAGGTTGGTTCCAACTGAAGCTCCTGAAATTTTTCAGAAATAAAAAACATGGTGGAGTTAGCCGTACCATAGTAGGAAGCTCGCAGAGTTTGTTGATGATCCAGGAATATGACTTCTTCCATAGGGGTAATAAAGAATCGGGACGAATAGATTTCGTCTACAAAGACAAGGCGAGGAATTCTTCCTAGCTCCTCTGGCAATGGCCCCTCTGGCTCATTCACGATACTAAAGGACAACCGATTTCTCCTTCCTACGTTTGCACCTTCAACGAAAAAGACGGAGGAAGGGGCAGGCATTTTCTCTTTACTTTTGATTTTTTTTACTAATCTCTCTTTCTTTGAAGTTGGCTTATAATTTTCTGTCTAATGAGCTTAATCCCTGCCTTTCTTATAGAATCAAAGCTGAAATGTTCCAAGGGGCGACCCCTACCACATTTGCCTGAGATTAAGAAATACTTCGACAAACAGAAACGCCAATTTCATTATTACTAACCGCCAATTTCTCAACTAATCAAGAATTTGCTTTGTTGAAAATCCGAGCCTAACATTGCATTATTGAATTGTCACGCGACTTACTGTCTATTTAGCTAGCTATCGGAGGCTATCAAAGTCCAACCGACAAGACAATTTCTCGAGCCCGGTGCACTGACGACAAGAAGAAAATGTCTCTTAGTGGCAGAGGGATACTTACCATCTCTTGAAATTGTTACAACATCTTTCATCTCCATAACTCGTGTATTATCCATTGCTAATTTGAGCACCCGAGGCTCTACTAAATCTGTTTTGTAGGGACAGCTCGATTCGGACGACAAGCACAGTTGAACAAGCAAGGACCTTACTAAGCAAATAGAGAAAACATCGATGTTCAGCTGACCAACATCGATGTTGGATGCATCACACAAGTGGCAGAATGACAAAAACATCGATGTTTAGTATCGAAACATCGATGTTCAGGTAAGTCTTTCAAATTCTTCCTCATAACATCGATGTTCAAAACACCCAACATCGATGTTTGCACGTATGCGTTGATTTTCAAAAATGTCGAGTGCTAAAAACATCGATGTTTTTGACACCAACATCGATGTTTAACCATAGTGCTTAACCATCAGATTGGCAGTATACCAAAAACATCGATGTTTCAATACAAACATCGATGTTTGCAAAAATGGGTTTTTTGGCCGAGAGCAAAAAACATCGATGTTTCAGTTAAAACATCGATGTTGAGAAGTTACCGTTTAAAAATATAGCCGTTGGTCCCAAAAACATCGATGTTCTGTGAAAAACATCGATGTTGGAACGTTACAGTTTTAAAAAAATATAGCCGTTGGGGAGCCTCAACATCGATGTTCTGGGTGAAAACATCGATGTTTTGTCGTTAAAAACTAGCCGTTACTGCTCACAACGGCTAGCTTTTTGGCTCCTCTATAAAAACTCAAACTTTTTCTTCTCCTTCTCACCTACAATCTGATTCTCTTCATCCTTTGCATACTCTCCATACAACCTTCTCTCCTCTTTTGCTTGAATTCTTCTCCCTTTCCTAAACACCATGGCTAGTAGAAGAAGCTCTAAAGGCAAAGATCCTCTTCAAGAGCATCCCACCAAGAGAAGGAGCTCATCTAGCTCAGGGAACCAATACCCTGTGGAAGGAACTCATATCTGGTTCACTTCCCGTTCACAGCTACATCGATACAACACCCTCTTTGCCAAAAGAAACATTGCACCTCCTAGATATCTACCTGCTGAATATCCACAAGAAAAGCAATACACAAACCTACCCAGACTTCTTCAACAATCCCACCTTTGGGAGTTTGTCACCAGAAGCAGACATGAGTTCAATGCCGACTCCATCTGGGCATTCTACTCGACGTTAACTCGGGAAGGAGAGGTTCTATCTGCTCAAATCAATGGAAGGGTCATCCAACTCACCTTGGAGCAATTCGGGGCATTCGCAAAATTGCCCGTCCAAGGGCACGATATATCCGGCTATGGGGGAGATCATTTTCTTACTCAGTATGAGATTCCTCTTCTTGCAGAGCTTGGCATCACAGAAGTAAAGAGGAATCGTTCCGGCCGTCCCACCATTCAATCGATTAATCCGGAATATCGTGTGCTGTTCTATCTTGTCACCCGTGTGATCAAACCACGAGCAGGGAGTCACACCACCATGACCATTGAAGACGAGAAGATTCTTCACGCCATTCTACACGGTGCACCCATTAATTGGGGACGACTCATTTTCATGCACATGGCGTAACAGGCCAACACCGACCATCCACTGCCCTATGCGTTTCTGGTCACCGATATTCTGCTTAGCGCAGGTCTTAATCCGTTGGAAGACATCCTCACCACGGCAGCCAAGTCTTGGGCAATATCCGATGCCACATTCAGAACATCGATGTTTTGGACTAAAAACACAACTTTGTGATGAAATGATGCTATGAAATGCATGAGTAAAACTTGTTTTATTTTGAGCCAATGCCTAAGAGAAGTTGAGTGTTTTACCCTGTACAAATGGGCCCTAACTTCTCTTGCTCTTCTTGTACTTCAACTCTTGATCATATCTTCTCTTGAATTCTTGATCACTTTGGTTGAGCACTTGTTTGCTTGATTTCTTTTTGCTTCAAGGTTGTCATCAATTGAGCCAAGGTTTGTCATTATCAAAACTCTGAAATGAAACAAGGAGGCATGAGTTCTAACAATTTCCTCCTTTTTGATAATGACAAACAACTAGAAGTATATGCTAATGTTTATAACATAAAGATGATTCCCCCTATGTTTTACAAACTATAATTCCCCCTATCTTGTTGCATATACTTCTTCCTATCTTCCCCCTTTTGGCATTAGCAAAAAGAAATAGCAATGAGAAGAGGTTGGGAAGTGCTTATGTAAGAAATAAGTGGA
>JAKUCV010007678.1:0-21991 GCA_028386065.3 Turnera subulata
CATGTCTCTCTAAATCTCTCTCCCTTCTCTGAAATTCTCTAGGACAATAGTCCTATTACTCTCTTCTTCTTCTATCCTGATGCTACGGTCTCCATCTTTATGAAATCGCAAAAGGGGTTTGAGTTCCGATTGCCACCAAGAGTGGATCCTTCTTTACTCACCATGAGCGGTTTCATAGAGTTTGGAGCTCCCGGCGCCTCTTGATCAATCTGCTGCAGCAGGTAAAAAGGACCATGTGACCCGGTAAATCAAGAATTGAGGGACGAGATGAGTGAAAAAAAAAAACGAAGAGGGACAACAAATGCGAAATCGATAAAGTGGAGGGACTGAAAAAAAACTATTTACTCCATCAAGATCTGACCCTTCTCTCTGGTGATATTCGCCCATCCCGTGGCACCCGCATGAAAAGAAAAATCGACAAATAGATTACGAACAAGATCCCCCCCTCTAATTCACTTGGCAAAAGACAGACCAAGCAGACAGTTGAATGCGCAGCTACAGGCGCAACAGGCGATCGAATGAACATCAGAGTAACCCTATTGAGTAAGTCAAAGAGGAAGGGGAGGATAGTGGATTCTCTCTTATTGTATGTATGAGTATGATCAACAAGATAACTAACAAGATGGGAAATACCAGGTAAATGGTTACTAAAACTCTTCAAAAACGCCATTCTTTTTGGCACATGCTTATTCCTCGTTTCGGGAAGGCCAGGCCGTACAATAATAGTAGCTAGTAACACTGGAATGATAAATACATCCATTGATATCGCTCTTTCATCTTCCAGCGTCTTCCTTCTCTCAAAATGTTCAAACACCAAAACTGTTGCCAATCCTTGTGTGGCTTGATAAACATGAATATATAAGACTTGAGCCCTGTATGGCTTGATAAACACAAACACGACTTGAGCAAGTCAAGCTCACAGGATAGATTTTCTTCATTCCTGCAGGCATACCTGAACCAACTAATATCACATTCTCATCCACCTGGTGGAGATAATTAGCCCCATCGGGGACGTAATAACTGGCTAGAACAGTCTAGCATGCAGGAAGGTCATCACTGATCAGTTTCTCATCATCCTGTTAAGATCTTTGGATCTCGGTGTGGCACCAGGTTGTTCCCATCCGTGTTGGGATCTTCTGCCTACAATAATGTCAGGAGGAAGATCGGTAAGATCACGGCAATTGGTGCCACTTCTAAACAGCAGTTGATGAATATGGCTTGACCAGGACAAGACAATGGTGCCATTTCAACCTCACATATATACTCAAATAATCACTTAATTTCTTGCAAATACAACTCAAGAATTGACCTTTTCTGTGAGAATCACTATTACCAGTGAGCATCTTAATGATTTAGCTAATGGCATAGTCAATGAGACTAGAATTCTTCTTCACGATCAAATGCCATTAACAGATTCTCTATCGGTGAGCTTACTGACGATTCACGTAAAGAAAACATACATGATTGGCTAATTAGTCACCATTACCAAACCCAACCCAAATAAAGGGAAATGAAAAAAAAATTCAAACAACAGCTTGACGAAAAATAAAAAAAGATCAGGTAAAACTGAAGAATTAATTTCAATTAATGGAAATCAATGTTACTCTACGGTTTGGTGATAGTTAATGGCACAAAAAGTAAAACCAGAAATTCACATCTGTCCCGCCGGACGAATTGGTGTCACATCTGTTTCCGAGTTCCTTACCTTCTTCCCCACACCTTCCCATTCCATCTCGTCATCCTCTATGCTCCCATCCTTCCTCTTACCAAGCTCTTCTACTTTCCGATCAGTCTGGACCTCCCCACCCTGTCGTGCCATTCGCTTCCATCGACCCCTATTCTGTCCCAGTCCAACATCCTCTAGAGCCATTGGAAACGCCTCCTGGCTTCCATCACCCCCTTTGATACACACACTCTCCGGTCCCGAGGTAACAGCCTCTATATGTCCTGCAATAAGTTGTTCCGTCAATACCTCTGATACAATCTGACGCCGTTGTCCAGCTGCTTTGAAACCCTTCAGTTTCGACCCTTTCCTCCTACCCCCCTGAGATGACATGTTACCCTCACTTCCCATGTTAAATACTGGAAGATCCTGCCTCCTCAGCTGGGTTTCACTCCATGTCATACCGAAAGCAAGAACTGGCATACTACATACCTCGGCCATGTCATCCATGAAGTACACATCGTGGCTCCCTTCTAAATAAGCAAAGGGATCACCCAACCACACCATGTCCACATCATTGTACATCACATTATACCCCAACTCCAAAATCTGCAGCAAATGCCGCGGCCTCCTCGACGTAAAATTGAAAAAACCCTACGTACGTAAGGTTTAAAAGAACATAAAAGAAAATTAGAACCAATCGGAAAAGAAGAAGAAGAAAGAAGAAAATCATCAAGAGTTGGATGGATCTCATGTAATGTGCGTTTCAAATCCATACCTAGAACCCCACACAGAGATTTCAAAGTTTCCACATGACCCACTACCTGCCTCAAACGGCGACTCTGAAAGTAATGCACAAAAAACCATCCAAATTAAGTTTATCATTTCCATCCAAAACAGTAACACCACTTCATGAATACTTTAGAAAATTGTACAAATTGAAATTCTCATCAGATTATGTAATTTCAGTTCCCTGATCCACCAGTTTCAGCTTTTCCTTATCATAAACTACAACGCCACCAATAAATGTAACGAAAACAAACCTTCTCATCTTGAAGCTCACACAACCTTCTCTGTAGCTCCTCCAGTTTCTTCACAGACAGATCAGCCCCTTCCACGACCAATCTACACATATCATCTTCAGCTGACCCGAAAATCTCAAAAGAAAGATCTCGCAATCCGTCCACAACATCAACGAACAGCCTCTTCCTCTCCTCTCTCCACCTCCGCATTTTGGGCTTTTGGTATTATTTTCCCCTAATGATATGGAAAGCCCAAAAAGGAAAAAAAATCTGATAACGGGAAGTCCACCAGATTAACAAGTCAAGGGCCTGAAAATAAAGCGAAGTCCAACATCATATTTATTATTATTATTATTATTATTCGTTTAGGAGGAAGAAATCATTAATTTAATGAGATAAGAACTCAAGTTCATGTTCATGTTCAACGTTCAAATTTATCAAAAAAAAAAATGTTTAATGTTTAAAGAAAAAAGAGGAATTCAACTTCTGGGTGGTTGAAAACAAAAATCTTTTACCCTTGGTATCATGGGAAATGAATTCAATTCCTAAAGTTATTTTTGTCCATCTATACATATTTATAGTTTTATATCATCACATTTCATTTTGATTTTATGAGATATAAGGAGAGAATATCACAAGGCGCTTTGGAAATTAACAAAGAAAAAGAAAGGAAACAGGTGGAAGAACAGGAAAAAGTGGAGAGATCAAGAAGAGAATTATATATCATCAACATCTTTCATGGTCACAACTTTAAACATCGGCTTCACAACAATGCCAATTAGCAATTTCAACCTCAACATCAACGTAGATTTGGATTTGCAAGTCTTGTTTGTCCACATACCAAACCTCCCCACCAAAAATTGTTCCTGTACCAATAAAATCATCCCATCTCACGAAGACTCACAGGAAAAATCTCCGACGATTTAAGTCCATTTCCGGCTGTCATTCAGAAGGGAGAAGGAGTATATGGAAAATCAAACAAATAAATAGAGGAAATAACGTAGATTGAAAAGTAATTACCTTGCAATTCCATTCATTTTCACCATTTCTGGGGTTGAATGTTAAGGATTGCAACTTCAGAGTGAATCGAGGACCACACTCCTGCATGATCATTTGGGAATGTCAACACAAAACCCATAATTGGCAACACGGAAACATAATTGATCTAAACCAAATCTAGAGCAAAGTTTGAAGTTTCATCTAAGATCAAAATCCACAATTCCGACCACCAACTAATGAACCCAATCCATATCAATAAAGTTTTAAGGGCTGGAAAGACAAACATGACTGGAGAATTTATAATAGCCATGCTCCGTCCAGATTCAATTGAGATGAGACATCTAATAGGAAAGAGAAACTCTTTGTTAAAATAATATGAAGCGAACTGCACCTGAGTGCATGGAACCACTTTCCCTAGAGTCATCTTCTCTGCTGTCATATCCTTCCCTTTGACAGCTTTGGAATCGCCTTGTTTGTTTTCTTTGGTCTCAAATATGCACCTAAGGCAACAACAACAAACGGATGTTCAATAATAAGAAACAGCCATCACTAAAATGTCACTTTTAAGTAAACTTTATTAGAAATAGAGGTGCACCGATGATGACCGGAGAATATAAAATCCCGTTGGTTCTGAAAGGTTAAAAATCGCCGACCCCGAAACTCTGGATCTCGTGGGAAAAGTGATTGTATTAGTCTGTAGGGAACAAATGAAAACAATAGCTATGTGCAGGGAGGCAAGAGTTCAAAAGATCTAAAGAAGACAAAGTTATCAAGAAAAACCATTAGATCAAAATAAAACTAGATTACACCCATTGCAGATTTTCCATGATACCAAATCAAGAAGTCCAAATCAATTCCACTCACTGAAACCTACAGCTCGTAATGCACAAAACAGTAATATCCTACCTTCCAATACGAGATGAACTAAGCGCGTGGTTAAGTTTTTCAATATAAGCTCGGGCTTGTGGCTGGTTGGTCTTCCATGATTCTGCAAGCACCATACAAGGAGAGAATCATTAGAGACAAACAATGTTCTAAATGAAAAACCACTAGCTGACAAGCTGAAATCAAACATGAAGCCGCATAAAATATCCAGGCTTCAAACTAGTTGAGGCATTCAACTAAATTAATGCACTTAAATATTGTTGAATCATTAGTCTAGATATTTCAATTCATGTAATGCTTATGCATCAGATCGGCCATAAACCTTGATATCCTTGCTCAAAACTAGTCCTGAGAGCTTGAATTTGGCGGTGGGTCCACCAGGCAATCCAATGATATGGAGACTGTCTGTATGACACCCACAAACAAATTAGTAAGGACTTTCAAAAATGAACTTTATTTACCTCGTCGTCATTGGCCCGGCAAATAGTCTCGTCGGGTTCTCTAGTATTCTCAATTGTTCGCGGTGCCTTCCTTGGAGGAAGGCTGCAAAATATATGAACCAAATCAAGTTACTTTTTTTTTTTTTTCGTTTTCCTTAACTCAAATATTCAAATTTGATCCATCCATAATTTTTTTGAAAGGTGGAGAGGAGGGTAAAGAGTACACCTCTTCCCCGACCTGGAGGGCGCGTTTTTTCTTCTGCTTCACGGGCTTTCTGTTCATTGTGCTTCTCGATTTTCTTCTGGTGCTTGAGTTTGGCGTGTAAAGCCGACCTCTTCTCCTTGTTCTTTATCATCGACGGCAGTAGTTCGCGCTTCTTCTTCTCCTCCTCTTTTCCCGCCTTATTTTTCACCCTCTTGTCTCCCCTCCGGTCTCCTCCGTCGTCGTCCGAGATTGATTGGGCGTCGCTCCTCTTCCTCTTCCTCTTCCCTCCCATTTTCTCTGTGGATAGTCGTGGCGTCGAATTCCGGTGAACGGAGAAGAGTGATGAAGGAATTAGATGGGGAAGAAATTTCGGGTTCTATAGGGTTTGGGTCAGGGTATTAGTGCGCAGAGGCTGGGCTTGAGGAGGAGTACCGGACCATAGCTTAAGCCCAACCCGTCATCCTATATAGGGGGACCCCATCTTGGTTGCATTGACAAATTTTTTTCTTTTTTTTTTTTTTGGGATGCATCGACAAATTAACAAGGACAATCAATCAAAGATTCTCAAAAAAACATTCATTGGTTCCAACAATATGTGCCACAATATCAATAACGTTTACTGCTTTATCTTTGTATTTTTGTTTCCCTTTGTAATCACTAATCACCAAATATCCGGGAACGCCACAGTAGGACTCCTCACTTGATGGACCCTGTCGTCCCAAACCAAGGAGCCGGCGAGGGCATTGACATTCACATTTTGCTTCCACTAATACCTGAAAGGGCAATTTCTGTCCAACTGAAGTGAAGGGAAGAGCATCTGAGTTAACTGAAATCTTTAGGAGCATTTATGATTGACTTATAAGAAGATGTTGCTGGTCCTAGGTTGGTGACAGTTCTATGTGAAAGACTCGAGAAAAAGAACCAGTGGCTTTCGTGGATAGAGCCAAAAGAAGGATAGTTTAGATCCCATGCACGCAGTTCCATTTATTTCTGTGGAGCATGCATGCACTAATGTCTCCTGTGACTAGTCTCAGTTCTGTAGCATTATAGCCTTGTCCACACAGGAATTTGACATAATCAATCTCCCCTACATCGTATACCAAACCAGGTTTCCACCGCTTCTAGAGATTTATATGGCCTGATCCGTAAGCAAATTCGGTGTCGTTGCCCGCCACTCATTGAGGCAGCTGCGGAATCATTCATGGGAAGGGTAAATATCTTTTTGAGTTACATTAACATTAGATCAGACGATTGTACCTGTAGTCATTATTGCAGAATTAATGGGCAGCAGGTGACCATGTGGGGTGGAATGACTTGACATAAGCAGCTGCACCTGTTGCGTGCGGGCAAGGCATGCATGGATGTTCCTGATAGGCTGATACAATGTTATAATTAGGAACTACTCCTTTATCCCATTCATCTCCTGTTGGGGTTGTAGCTTCAGTCCATGCTGCTAAAATGTCCACTCCAGGGGCAGTGAGGTCAGGCTGCAAATTAGTTGATAATAGTTAAGTCAAGGAAATAAGTCATGAATTACAGGATTAGGCCTTCATTATGTTACCTTGAGAGTATGAGTTGTAATTGGATTAGGTCCCCTTGACGAAAAAGAAATCACATACGGGGCTAATCCATCATGTTTTTCAAAACTCTTCAATATTGTTGCAGTGGGCTCACGGTTCCAAATATATTTCACAAGTGGTATACAATTACATAGTAAGAATAATTGTAGTGCAAATTATATTGGCTCATTTTAATTAGATCTGAGGTAGTGAATTTGAGATACCTAGTTGAGTTCAGGTACATTTTGATATAATGTCCATCTTCCAAGTCAAAATACGAAGCAGGTAAAGCAAAAATTTGCAGCAAAATCATTGTAAAATCCCCCTTGCAAGACGGATCCAAGTGTACCCGTGGCAATTGGCTCTTCCCGTCGGCAATATTATCACAATACACAATTTTCCTTCTCACCAAAAGTGCTGTTCAGAGAGCCTTTTCCACAATACCTGGATTCAGATATGAAGATTGTGTTATGCTACAACAGTGTAATAAATTTACTTTACATTCACCATATTCACTCTTATACACATCTCCCTTTACCTGGAATAATAGGGATTGAATTCCCACGGCCTGTTTGGCGCATCACCACCATAGATGATAGGGTAATCAGATTTTTCAGGCACAAAGGTGCTAATAGAAACCCCCTGAAATGGAATAGAGAAGAGTAATGTAAGAGTTTCACTGGTGGAGAAAACTGTCTTACCAATTGAATCTTGTCCTGTAACAGAGTTTCTATAGAATTATTGTTGGACATCGTAACACATATCATCTCATTGGTCAGAGAAGAGAATGATTAGTTATAGTCGGTTGAGATTGATATTGGGCTCAGGGCCATCATTTCCTGCAGAATTATTGGATGTTAGTATGCCATTCTTCATTGAATGGAAAGCTCCAATAGCAATTGCGTCCTCAAAGTAGTCCATGGGATACCCTCCAATCGAAAGAGTTGGTCCCTTTGGAACTTTAAAGCATCAACATTTGATGTACTTACTGTATCTTCAGAAGTTACAATGACAACAGGTTATTCATGTCAAGTAACATAAATTATTTCCTTTACATGGTGATGTTAGACGTATAATATTATGTTGTATTCCTACCGACAAAAGATGCTACAACATAAAGAAAACCAAAAAGCAAAGTGTCTCTTTCTATTTTCTGATTAGCCAGAAGTTGGTGTTATTTCTAGAAAAAAAAAAAACAGAAAGCGATGGATAGACGGCTTGAATAAAGGACACCAACAAGAAAAAAAAATACAGGTTACAGCCAAGTAATGGCACATGAGAATGGATAGGATCTAAGGTGAGTTCAAGGCAGGCATCAGCCTTGGTCCAAACTAAGGTAAGAAATATAAATCTTAATGCATTTTATCCAACCTGCAACAAAGCCAACAATGCTTTGTGGAGCAGTCCTGAAAACAAAGTTCAGATTTATTCAAATTAGTTACGCCAATTGCAATAAAAAAGTCTACAGATGCCTTAGAGGCCTTGCACGCTTCTTTTCTGCTTCATCTTTGGTTTTCTGGTTCCCTGAGTACCCATCATCAGTATCCAGAAATGCCACAACAGGAGTTCTCACTTGATGCACCCCATCATCCCAGACCAAGGAACCGGATAGAGAAGTACTAACATCCACATTAGCTTTAACTGATACTTGGAAGGACAATTTCTGTCCTACAGAAGTGAAGGAAAGAACATCTGGGCTAACTGAAATCTTTAGTCCAGCTTGTGGAGTATTTATGATAGCCTTGTAAGAAGATGTTGCTGGTCCAACATTTTGTGACAGTTCTCTGAAAGGCTCGAGAAAAGTAACTGGCGTTCTTGGTGGATAAAGCAAAAGAAGGATGGTTTAGATCCCATCCGGTTCCGTTTATTTCATTGGAGCATGCACTATCGTCTCCTGTGACCAGTTTCAGTTGTGTAGCATTATACCCTTGCCCGCACAGGAATTTGACATAATCAATCTCTCCTGCATCATATACCAAACCAGGATCCACACAGGTTTTAGAGGATCTATGTGCCCTGATCCGTAAGTGTCGTTGCCAGCACTCATTGAGGCAGCTGCAGAATCAGAATTAAGAGTTAATATTTGTTTGAGTTACATTAACATTAGATCATGACTCGCGAGTGATCAGACCGTTATATACCTGTAGTCATTAGTGCCAGATTTAATGGCAGCAGGAGACCCTGTAGGGTGGAATGACTAAACATAATTAAGCAGCTGCACCGCTTGCATGCGGGCAAGACATGGATGTTCCAGATATAATGTTGTATGGTACTACTCTTGTATCCCCGTCTTCTCCTGTCACAGATGTAGCTTCAGTCCATGCTGCTAAAATGTCCACACTCCAAGGTCAGGCTGCGAATTATCTGACAAGTTAAAGGTACGAGTAATAATAGAATAGGAATTGAACAGCAGGGAATCTTCTCCACTTCAGAATATCAGTTGTAATTGGGTTAGGTCCCCTCGACGAGAAAGAAATCACGTATGGGGTGGGGCCAATTCATCTCTTTTTCTCAATACTCTGCATTATTGTTGCAGTGGGTTCGCTGTCCGAATGTATATAACAAGGTTACAATCAGATAACAACTATCGCTGTGCAAATTATATTTACTCATTGAATATCTAAAGTAGTGCATTTGAGGTACCTAGTTGAGTTCAGGTACTACTAGACATTATATCCATCTGTAATGTCCAAATAAGAAACAGGTATAAGGAAAAGTGAATGCAAAATCATTGTAATCCTCTCCTTGCATGACGGATCCAACTGTACCCGTGGCAATTGCCTCTTCTCCGTCGTTAATACCATCACAGGAAACAATCTTTCCATTCACCATAGTACTGTTCTAGGAGCCTTCTTCGCAGTATTTGCATTTGGAGATCGATATTGTAAGTTCACAAGTAGTTACATATGCTTTGAAAGCAATCAATGTTGTGTAATGCAAGAATAGTTAATCAAAATTACTTTAGAGATTTACCGTTTTTATTTATATATATATACGTTTCCTTTTACCTGGAATAAGAGCCATTGTCTTTCTGATGTCCTGTTTGGGGAATTGCCACCATAAATGATACGGTACTCTGCCTTTTCAGGCACAAAAGTGTCTATAGAAACTCCCTGAAATCAAGTAAGGTAGTAATTTACCCTTATTATGGTTCTGAATAAATAATGAAATACAGTTTAGTGCCTTGAAGTAGAATCAACCGACCATTTCAATTCAGAAAGCTAATTAAACTCTCATTATAAAATCTTATATGTCTGTAAACTTTCATAAGGTTATTGGACAAAACTGTCTTTATCAATTCAATATAGTCCTGTCACAGAGTTTCCATAGAGAATCCTAGTTAGACAATGTAGAATATGTCATTTCAGTTAGTTTATCGGTTACAGTCTTCCGAAAGAAACATAGTTCAGGAAAATTTTCAATTAATTGTACAACCCGAAAAGAAAAAGGTTGAAAAATGTCATTGAAGAGTGAGAGCTGGTTGGTGGATGCTAAGCAACATTTGCAGGAATTTTTCATATTTTATTCCTTGATTATGGAATAGCTCGTTGATTATGATCCCTATAATCGGAAATTTTGATAGAAATGGATGGAGTAACTAATTATCCATCAAGGCGCAAACATACATGCTTACCTCATAAACTTCTCCATTTCCTAACTTCACCGGGGTCAGAAATTTCCTATCTATGGTACTGCATGGCAGCCACAGAAAGAGACCATGGTGAAACATTTGAGATTGATTTGGGCTCGGAGCCATCATTTCCTGCAGAATTATTGGATGTTAGTATGCCATTCTTCATTGAATGGAAAGCTCCAATAGCAATTGCGTCCTCAAAGTAGTCCTGGGGCCATCCTCCAACTGAATGAGAGATTATATCAACTCCATCTGCAATAGCATCATCAAATGCTGCTAAAATGTCAGCATCTGTACATCCATAGGCCCAACATATTTTGTACACCGCAATCTGTGCAGAAGGAACCCCTCCTCGAGCTGTTCCGGTGGCAAGTCCGAGCATGCTAGCTTAGCTGACCACATTTCCTGCCGCGGTAGATGCATTGTGACTTCCATGGCCTTCACTAGGGAAGTCAGGTGGGTCTATTCTTCCTTAATTCACTGTGGTAGTATCGAGCTCCAATTATTTTGCTCTAGGAATGTCCTAAAGTATTATTAGAACCCAACTTGAAAGAATATCTGAATAGTTTCTCAGTGAAGATTTGTTTAAGCATTTCAGGATTTTTGGGTATGTTGATATGTTTTGGAGCTGTATGTATGTTGCTCAGGATTTTACTTGTTGCAAGTGAAATTGAAGGACTGTTGACATGTGCCCTTCCATTTGGCTGGAGGTGGACCATATCCTGTGTCATTAAAGCTTCCAGATTCCTACGATGATGTCAAAAGAGAGGGAAGGCTATGAAAATTGAATTGATTGAATTAAGACAATCTTTCTTGCCCAAATTATCTAATTGACAATAGCATATTGTCTATTGACAACCTGGATTTGCAATCTTATTATGTAAAGTTTTCTCTCAAAAAGAAGAAAATTAGTTGTAATTAAGGTAATTAGTTATGCCATCCGTTGAAAATTATAGTACCTTCAAGTATTATAATTAATGAAAGATTGTCTTACTTTACAAGTCTAAAATTATTATATATTGCTCAAATTGTCATATATCATTAACTTCTCATGATCTGCTCGAAGAAATAAAAAAAAAACACACATTAAGGTGATCAATATTGGTTTGAGGCTCCTAGAAAAGTGTTTGGCTCCACCAACCAAAAAATCTATGTGGCTAACTTTACCTATAAAAACACCCACAAGCCTACCTAATTCTCAACACAAACAATAAATCATATAAACTCTTCTTAAACCCTACTTTATCAATACCTCTTCCATTCCATCGATTATTAGATGGAGCGTCATTATTGTCTCGTCCTCTGCCTCCTCTTTCTCGCCGCTGCTGGCGCCACAACACAAAGCTGGTTTCTTGATCCCAAAATGGAAGAGATGGCAAAGTTTGCGGTGGCCACGCATAATCAACAGAAAAAAAACAGCTTTGGAGTTTGAGACAGTGAATAATGCAAGCCGACAGATGGTTAGAGGGAATTATGTCTATGATATTCTTTTGACGGCGAAGGAAGGGGGAGTAGGCAGCGATCTCGATTTTGTAGCGTCTGTGTATGAGAGTTCACCAAAAACTTATGAGTTGTGGGATTTTAGGCCTCTCCACAACTGATCTATCTCTTAGTGATCATTCATCGGGCACTCGTTTGCCCTACGCGTACTAATTAATGTATGAAATAAGACAAAAGAATCCTCGAATGTGTCCTCAAATTACTTGTTTTTCCTTTTCTTTTTTTATCATTTTTTCATGTGATGTTTTTTCTCACAAAATTTTATTGTAGGCTATGGCTAAAACTTGATTTCAAAATTCTCATTACCACTCGGTCCTTGGGGAGCCTTCTCCTAAACCTACACTTCAACCAAAAAATATAGCTCACTCAATGGTTCTGTACGTGATGGGTTGTTAGGTGGTGTGTTGGTTGTTTGTCCTTTGTGGTTTCTAGTTTGTAATGCATTTTATATGTAGCATACCATATATGACGAATATTAGTGCACTGGGAGTTCTATAATTTTTATGCAAAACCTATCCGATAACGTTAATTTAATTTTAATTGATTGAGTCCTGTTTCTTAGTCGCTGCACGCTTGCATCTATTGATTGGTTAATCCATTAATTTGGCAGTAGTACTGATGTGTAAATGACAAGGGGTTCAAAAGTTCTGATTGTAGGCGTCCCATTTTATGTGACTAGTGGTTCCAGTTCAAATTAATGTGATGGAATCTATATATCCATCACTTGTTTGTGGCAGCAGGAAACCGTGTGAAATCGTTGTAATGCATAATATGCTACCATTTCTAGTGCCTTGTATGGTATAACAGCTAATTGGAGAAAACCTCATGCTTCCCATATTCCAGTTGCTTCCTTCTAACAACTCTACTCTAAAACCTCCCATTAGCTCTGTTTCCAGCAGAACTGCAGAGGATGTCATGTTATCAAACAGGACGATCACTCGCTACATTAGGGCGGGTGCTATGTATGGATACTGCCCAGGTGTGTGTTCCATAACATGACAGTTAAGACGAAAGTTACGTGGAACTCGATTTTGCCGGGGTATGTGAAAGTACGCGGGAAATTAAGAGACGCTCAAGAACTGTTTGATAAAATACCTGAACCAGACACTATTTCTTACAATACAATATGTTAGCTTGTTATGTGAATAATGGGAACTGCTCAGGCTTTCTTTAGTGGGATATATACCGGGAAAGGATTTGGTTTCCTGGAATACTATGATTTCTGGGCTTTGCGCAGCTTGCGAATTGTTCTTGATGATTCCTTGGAAAAATGAGGTCACTTGGAATGCTATGATTTCGGGCGTACATAGAGTGTGGGGATATGGAAATGGCCGTACATTTGTTTGAAAATGATGCCTTTTAAGAGTGTGGTGACAGGGACTGAATTATTACTGGGTACATGAGGACAGGGAGGATTGAACTGGCAGAAAAGTTCTTTGAAGAGATGCCTAGGAGGAATTTGGTCACCTGGAATGCAATCATCTCGGGTTATGTGGAGAAGGGCAGAGCTGAGGATGGAGTCAAGCTTTTTAGAACAATATGGTTGGCATATGGGATTAGGCCTAATCCATCGAGCTCGAGTAGTGTTTTGTTAGGGTGCAGTGAGTTATCGGCTTTGCAGCTAGGCAGGCAAATTCATCAGCTAGTTTTTAAGCTTCCATTCTGTAATGATACAACTGCGGGAGGGGACTTCATTGGTTAGCATGTATTGGAAGTGTGGAGACCTGGGGGATGCTCGAAAATTGTTTGTTCGGATTTCAAGGAAGGATGTTGTCACTTGGAATGCAATGATTTCTGGTTATGCTCAACATGGTGAGCGCAAGCGGTTTCTGGGTTTGTTTGATGAAATGATGGAGAAAGGAATGAAGCCAGGCGGGATCACATTTGTTGCAGTGTTATTGGCTTGCAGCCATGCAGGATTTGTAGATTTGGGGATAAGATATTTCAACTCTATGGCAAGGGATTTTGGAATCGAAGCTAAGCAAGATCATTATATATGTATGGTTGATCTTCTTGGTCGAGCTGATCATAGCCTATCTGATGCTGTAGACTTGATTGGCAAAATGCCAATCAAACTTCACCCCCGCCATATTTGGAGCCCTTTTAGGTGCTTGTAGGATACACAAGAATATAGAGATTGCTGAAATTTCTTCCGAGTTCTTGCTTCTTCTCGATCCAATAAGTGCAATGCATATGTTCAACTTGCAAACGTTTATGCAGCAATGAATAGATGGGACCATGTCTCCAGGGTTCTTCGATTTCAATGAAAGGCAACAAGATGGTGAAGATCCCCTGGAAATTGTTGGATTGAGATTAAGAGCGCCATTCACAAATTTAGATCAAGTGATAGGGTTCATCCTGAATTGGCTGATATACACAAGAAACTGAATCAGCTAGAGAAGAAAATGAAATTTGCAGGGTCTGTGCCAGACCTTGAATTTGCAATACGTAATGTGGATAAAGAGCAGAAAGACCTCTTATTATGTAAAGCTTTCTCTGAAAACAGAAAATTAGATGTAATTAAGGTAATTAGTTATGCCATGCGTTGAAAATTATACTACCTTCAAGTATTTTTTTTTTTTTTTATCAAAAGGAGAGTAGCCATTTTATTCCATTATGGGAACTGATCTAGGAACAACAGTCCCTAGCACATCAGCATGAAGAAAAGGCAGGCAGCCCTCAGGGGCTGAATAAAATGAAATACACCAAAAGGAAAAGAAAGGGCAAAATTAAATGAGCAAGCCAATTGGCACATCGATTTGCTTCGCGAAACACATGTTTTAGCTGAATCTGCCAGGCTCGTCCTAACAAGGACCGAATGGCACAAAGCAGGCCTTGATGACGTCTAAAAACAACATCCGACTGCTGAATGCAATGAATCACCTGAACGGCATCAACCTCCACCCCCACAAACCTATAACCCATTTCCCAGGCCTTTTGAAGGCCAAGGAAGACATAAATGATAATATATAAATGATAATATACTAAAATGTCCTTATATAAACCTCTTATTTACTCAATCCCTTATTTACCTAATGATTTATGGATTAAAGCGTTTTTTGGTCCCTGTGTAAGGCCTCAAAGTTGGTTTTCATCCCCGTGTAGGATTTTGGCCAGTTTACATCCCTCTGTTCATCGCGTTTGGTTAGTTTTGGTTGCTCCGGCCAAAACTGCTGACGTGGCAAGTTTTCCGGTGCCACGTCAACTTTATGGGTCCCACCTGTCAGGGTTATCCCCAAAACCAAATCAATTCCACCCGACCCCGTTTCTTCCAACCGGTTAACCCGACAAAAATGCCCCACCCCCACATTTTTTTAACTTTTTAGTTAAAATGTCCAAATTATAATTTTTATTCTTAAATTAATTTTGTTTAGTTAAATTTTCACACATCATATTTTTTGCACCCCAAATATAATTTTTTTAACACTTCATAATTTTTTTAACACTTCTTTTTTTTTCTTTTTCTTCTTTCTCTTTTTTTTTTCTTTTCACTCTTTCTTTTTTCCTTTTCTTTTCTCTTTTCTTTTCTTTTCTTTTCTCTCTTTCTTTTTTTCTTTTCTTTTCTCTCTTTCTTTTTTCTTTCTTTTCTTTTCCTTTTCTCTCTTTCTTTTTTTCTTTTCTTTTCTCTTTTCTCTTTTCTTTTCTTCTTCAAATCCCCGACCCCTTCCTGCAACTTTTCCACGCCAACTGCGGCAGCCAACCGCCTTCCCCCCGCCCCTCCTGGTCGGAGGTCTCCCCGCAGCCAGGTGGATCGAGCGTCAAAGGCCGGGTGAGCGCCGCCTGCTTGGACGTGGTGGGCTTTGGGTCGGTGTTGCTGACGGTGGAGGTGTGCCAACGGCCGCCGCCGCCGCCGCCACGAGGACTACCCGCATCGACCGCAACAGATACCAACAACGATAGCCATCCTTGCTCCGATGGGCTCAGCTTTCCACTAAGGCTCTACTTCTCGTCGTTGATTAAGAGCCACGGTAATTGTCCCCACTCAAACTCGCCATGGGAAGACGAATCGAGAGCGGGAGCGAGAGTAACGAGCAATAATGCCTGCCGTTCCGCCTCCCACAGTAGCCGCCGTTGGTTGGAGACCCCTTCCAGAACAAGGGTCAACGCCGCCGTCTTCTTATGCTGCCCACTCTTCGTGACCCACAGCTAGATTTGGAAAAGACACCGCCTGCTATAGAAACCACCGAGCAGGAGCAGGAGCTGCTGTATCCTCGCCTCGGGCCGCAAGGCACAACCCACACAGGACTCGCAGCCATTGCAACCACCGCACGAGACCAGCCAAGAAGGCACCACATTAGACAAAGCATATTGCAGAGACGAACGCTGCCGCACACGCCTCGAGGTAGAACTGGAGGTGAGCAGCTCTCTTGGCGGTGGGGATGGTCACGACGGGGGCTCTGGTCATGGCGGTTAGTGCTTGCGACGAGGCAGCCCTCGATGGTGGCCTTCAATGGGGAGCCCGACAGGGACTTGGAGGTGGTCCTCTGCAGGGCCTCACGGCGGATAGCGACTGGCCGCCTGCAATCTCGAGCTTGGTGGTGGTGGTGGAGTCACTGGTGTTGCAGTGACGTTTGTTGGTGTTTCTTTTTTTTTCAATTTTTTATATGTATATGTATTGGAATTTTTTTGATAATTCTATATGTATGGGATTAATAGAGAAGAATAAATAATTTTAAGAATTTTGTTTAATATTTAGGGATTTAAATATAATTATATATTTTTAAATTAATTTAGATAATAGGTAAAAAAATTATGGTGTAAAAACATTATATATGGGAAAAAAATTCTGAAGTGCAAGATGTGTGAAAATTTAATTAAGAAATTAATTTAAGAATAAAGATTATAATTTTGGGCATTTTAACTAAAAAGTTTAAAAATGTGGGTTGGGACATTTTGTCGGGTTAACCGGTTGGAAGAAACGGGGTCGGGTGGAACTGATTTGGTTTTGGGGATAACCCTGACAGGTGGGACCACAAAGCTGACGTGGCATCGGAGAACTTGCCACGTCAGCAGTTTTGGCCGGATTTTGGCCGGAGCAACCAAAACTAACCAAACACTATGAACGGAGGGATGTAAACTGGCCAAAATCCTACACGGGGATGAAAACCAACTTTGAAGCCTTACACAGGGACCAAAAAAACGCTTTAATCCAATGATTTATTTGTTAGGCTATATCTGAAAACTAAGCATTTAATGATTCATAAGAATCCTAAAACACTTATAATTTTTTTTTTTTAGGAAAACCATCGCCAATTCATGTATAGCATGCTCAAATCAGAGTCAACAATAGGTTCAATAGGTCCTAGGACAGTACCATCCCAAACCTTTTCAAAAACAGTAACTAAGGCTAAGTGCGATAAAGAATGTGCGACCTGATTAGATGTTCTGCTACTAAAACTAAAATGAAAGGCCGTAAACAAATTAGACATAGCTGCAATATCCTGCAGAAGTAAACCAATGCGGTTGATGGAGAAGACACTGCACCAAATTGAGCCAATCCGTCTCCCATATCACCTGTGATAGGCTCCTTTGCAAGGAAAGCTGGATATCGTACAACCCACCATGGCTTTCGCTTCCTCCGGACTGGACACCCCCGTCAAGCTTTTCACTGCACTGAAGAGGACCATGCCATCCGCCGTGTGTGCTACAATCCCGACTTGGCCTCTCCCCTGGTGCCAAGCTATTTCAGTGTTAACCTTGTACCAGCCATGGTTTGGTGGCCTCCACTTCTGCTCCATTGCTTGTCCTTGCGATCCACCTGACTTCTTGCAGGTATCTTGGGCGTTTGTATAGTCCCTCAGAATACTTAGTGCCCTTTGTGCAGTACCGAAGGCAGTACCCGCCATGGTATGGATGTTGTCCCATACCTCACTCATCCATTGACATTCCCGAAATAAATGGAAGCTTGTCTGTGCACTGCTATTGCACATGGGGCAGGCATCATCAGACACCACTTGCCTATAGAATAAGTTGCATTTTGTAGCCAAAGCATCATGACATAGCCTCCACATGAAGACACGAACTTTAGGCGGGATGGATAAAGTCCAGAGCATCTTCCACCACTATGCCTGCTGTGCATCCACTTCGTCTTGCATAGAGATATAATAGCTACTTCGTACACTGTAATACTGTCTTTGGTGTGCCTTCAGGAAAGCTTATCGGTGGGTAATCTGTGGCTCAAGGGGATGTTAATAATCCTGGACGCAGTACTGCCATCAAAAGTTGCATCAATGGCCTGCTTATTCCATTGTCCAGTATCCGGGTCTATAAACTCCGTAACCATCATGTCCTTATCCACGACTAATGCATCAGGGTTTGCCTGAGGAGAAACCCCATCCTTTAGCCACATATCTTGCCATACTCGCACATTCTTCCCATTCCCGATGACCCATAATGATCCCTGTGTAATTAACTCCCGGCCCTTCAATATACTGCGCCATGTGTAGCTAGGTATGCCTCACACCTTTGCTTGTAGAAAGGTCGTCCGCCTATAATACTTCGCCTTGAGTACTTGAGCAAGAAGTGACTCAGGGTGATGGATTAGACGCCATGCCTGTTTAGCCAACATAGCTTCATTGAAATTACTAAGGCGCCGCAATCCAAGGCCCTCAAGTTTCTTAGCACGACAAATCATGTTCCAGGCTACCCAACAAATACCATTACGATCCTCTGCATGTCCCCACCAAAAATTTCTCATTGATTTCTCCATGTCCTCACATATTCCCTGGGGAATTAGGAAACAGCTCATCATGAAGGTAGGTATACTCTGAACCATAGATTTGAGGAGTACTTCCTTCCCGACACTGGATAATGTCTTCTCCTTCCATCCCGACAGCTTCTTGCACACCCTATCCCTTAAAGAACTGAAAATTGCTTTCTTTGACCTGTCAATCACTATAGGCATTCCCATGATACTTTTGGAATCTGTCCACCACTTTCAATCCCATCCACTGTTGGATTTGTATAGTAAACTGTTCATTCATATTGCGGCTCAAGGAAAATTCCGATTTGTCAAAATTAGTACGCTGGCCAGACGCCTCTTCATAGGTTCTGATAATCTGGATCATAACCTGTATCTATTGGTGATTGGCCCTGGCAAACAAAAGACAATCATCTGTAAAGAAAAGGTGAGTGATTGGGGGTGCAGTACGAGCTATCTGGGCTCCATGTATCAAACCCTTCCTTTCGTCATCAGTTATCAGGGCTGAGAAACCCTCCGTACACAGGAGAAAGAGATATAGAGATAGAGGATCTCCTTGTCTCAATCCATGTGTTGGCCTGAAACTATCACTTGGAATCCCATTAATCAAAATAGAAAAAGAGACTGCAGTAATGCAGTTCATGATCAGTGCGATCCATCTCTCACAAAAGCCTAACTTTTTCATTATACTCTCCAAAAAAGACCACTCCACTCGATCATATGCCTTACTCATATCCATTTTTAAACCTATAATCCATTTTTTTCTTTTCCGTTTTTTCTTCATATGATGAAAAATTTCAAAAGCAAGAAGAGAGTTATCAGTATTTAAATGACCAGGGACAAAGGCACTCTAATTAGGACTTATGACTTGTGGGAGAATAGTCTTCAGACGATTACACAAAACTTTAGGAATGATTTTGTAAAAAACATTGCAAAGAATAATGGGACGAAATTGACTACATGACTCTGGACTCGATACTTTGGGAATTAAAACTATGAAAGTAAAATTAAAACTATCAAAACTGAATCCACTACTGAGAAAATGAAGAATAATATCAGAAATACTAGGGCCTATTATTGACCAAAAATGTTGGTAAAAGAGTGCATGTATACCATCAGGTCCCGGTGCTTTAGTAGGGTGCATTTACTTCAGTGCCTGTTCAATTTCAGCTTTAGTGAAGTCCCGGGTAAGGTGTGTATTCATTGATTTCGACACCCTCGGCTCCACACAGTCGAGAACCTGTGCAACTCCCTAGCTACCCACCGACTTATAGAGGTCTTGAAAATAATCTACCAAAATTGACTCTACATCCTCTCGCTTAGAATGCCACTCCCCTCCATCATCCTTAAGCCTTTTAATACGATTTCGGGCCTTTCTTTGTGTTGTCTTCCCATGAAAGTAGCCGGTATTCCGATCACCTTCCCGGAGCCAGGATACCCTAGATCATTGAGCCCACATTATCTCCTCTTTTCTAATCAGCTCATTTATAAGTTCACACACCCGAGCAATCTCAGCCCTTCCCACCTAAGATTGGGGTTGCCCTTGTAGAAATTGCAACTTATCACGATGCTGCTTCAGTTGTTTGTTAACCGAACCAAACACTGAGGCATTCCATTACGACAATCAGGTTCCACAGTAGCCTAACCTCTCACTTATCTCCCACGGAGCCGTCCGGATAGCGGAAAGCTCCCATGTTTGTGCTACCTCATCTGCAAAGCTCTCATCCTGAAGCCACATTTTTTCAAACTGGAATGGCTTCAATTTCTTGCCATTCCCTTCAATCACCTGATTTCTGTGGCGAAGAAGGAGAGGAGAATGATCAGGGAAATGTCGAGGTAGATGGACAATGATGAACTCCGGATGCAAACTCTGCCAACACTACGTTATTAATCCTCGATCTAAACGTTCCCTGATGAAGTCACTATCCTCCTGTGCATTATCCCAAGTAAACTGATCCCTAATGTAGGCAACTTCCACTAACTCACAATCCTCGATCACATCATTAAAGGCCGACATGAACAGGAAATCACGAATCCTATCAACTTCTTTCTCATGGGAGTAGCAAACTGTAAGTATCCGGTTCATGCAATTGACAATCAAAAGCACAAAATACAACATGTATGCGCAGCGGAAATACCGGATACACATGGAGGATCCATGTGAAGGGAACTAAACCGAATAACAATTTTCATACCTGTAACGGTTGAGGTCTTTCACCCAACTGTAGAACTGAATCAGCTAGAGCCAGACAAAAGCCTTGCCCCTCTACGATATCCACACAAACCGCTGTAACTGGTTGAAGAACGTCTCACGACTTCAACCCGAGCTCTCCCGAACTGGTGTGCTAGCACCAGGAAACGGGAGTTGTGTGTGGTGTTTCTCTTCTTTCTCAAAGAAGGTGCATTGGTCTGAAAAACTCTCAAGAATCTCAAGACACTCTCAAGCTCTCAAGAAGAAGCAATGCTCTGCAAATTTCAAACTCTAGGTGATGAATAGTGATCTGATCACTTAATGCATAATCCAATTATGCACCCACTAATCCCACTCAAGAGACAAGGTGGCCAACACAATGGTCCACCATAATTATGTCTCCACAAATGGGATTACACATCATAGCACTAAGTATGGTTCAAATAAGTCAGACTTTTATTGAACCAAACCAGCCAAAACGACCTTGGTCCAACCACGGTCCAACCGCGGTCCAACCACACCCGGTTCAACCATAGTCCAACCACGGTTCAACCACCTGCTCGAATGAACGGTTGTATGTGTGTGACCCTGTAGGCACTTATACGTCCGGCAATAATTGTAAAATCTCATTTTACAATTATAAGCAAAGAGCGGCGTCTAGCAACACATCATTGCCACCCGAACGACAAGATCAATACTGATTCCACGTGCCTCGGAACATGTCATCGTCCCTTCGTCCCATTATCAAGATTAAACCGAGACATGAAATATGTCAATCTTGTATATGTTTAATCTCGGTTTCTTGATCCTCGAGTTAACTGTGTAAAACGGATACCAATGATATCACCATATCATAATCCGAGCACGGCCGTGCATTTACAGTTCGACTCTATCAAGAAACCATCCGATAATATACCCATTATATGGGTTGGAAGAATCCCCTCTGGATCATACAAAGCCCACTACACACTCATCATATACCCAATGATTACCATTACGTCTATCCAGTTACGGATGACCAGGAATAATATCAAAGCATATGACTCACATGTTGGGAACCTTGATGATCACAGGTCTAAGGACAATACATTATAAGAACCGCTATCGACAAAACATATAACGTTCCATGTAGCGTTCTTATGTGGGTCAGTCCAGTCCACAAGTTCTCCAACTTGTACCCGTATGTAGAATTC
>JAKUCV010007678.1:26465-78066 GCA_028386065.3 Turnera subulata
CGAATCTGCAAAACATCGATGTTGACACTCAAACATCGATGTTGGAGGTTGCCGAATGCATAGAACATCGATGTTAACACTTAAACATCGATGTTTGAGTACCTAAACTTCAAACCATTTGGCAGTAGCTCAAGAACATCGATGTTGAACACTTAAACATCGATGTTTTGAGTACTTGAAAGTTCAAGATTGTGGCAGTAGCATTATAACATCGATGTTTAACATTTAAACATCGATGTTTTGGTTCTGGAACTCAAGAATATCGATGTTGACACTTAAACATCGATGTTGTTGGAGCTCTGGAACTCAAACCAATTTGGCCGAGCTCAAATAACATCGATGTTCAACTCTTAAACATCGATGTTTTGTGAGTTCTGCCAAGGCCTCTTCATGTCAACATCGATGTTGACATCGATGTTATTTTGATTCAGCCAAAACCAGCCTACTTAGAACATCGATGTTGTCAACACAACATCGATGTTAATTCGACTCTGCAAAGGCTAATCAACACATGAACATCGATGTTAGTCCTACCAACATCGATGTTTTGGGCCTGCGGAACTTGAACTACAATCGTTCAAAACACAAACCGACACTCGGTTTTTCCTAGTCGAACTCCTTCGACTTACTGCCTAGAACTCCTTGATTGATATCACATACCAATCAGGTCCTCTTTGTCAAAACTCTTTTGACAAACACCAACATCAATACATATATCACATATACATAATTGAAAACAACATATCACATATGCCTAGCATGTTCAAGCTATATCACATATAACAAATGAACACACACAAAAATTCGGTTTAGGACTTCACAAGTTGCTCCGCTACCACTGTAAGTATCCGGTTCATGCAATTGACAATCAAAAGCACAAAATACAAGATGTATGCGCAGCGGAAATACCGGATACACATGGAGGATCCAAGTGAAGGGAACTAAACCGAATAACAATTTTCATACCTGTAACGGTTGAGGTCTTTCACCCAACTGTAGAACCGAATCAGCTAGAGCTAGACAAAAGCCTCGCCCATCTACGGTATCCACACGAACCGCTGTAACCGGTTGAAGAACGTCTCACGACTTCAACCCGAGCTCTCCCGAACTGGCGTGCTAGCAACAGGAAACGGGAGTTGTGTGTGGTGTTTCTCTTCTTTCTCAAAGAAGGTGTTTTGGTCTGAAAAACTCTCAAGAATCTCAAGACACTCTCAAGCTCTCAAGAAGAAGCAATGCTCTGCAAATTTCAGACTCTAGGTGATGAATAGTGATCTGATCACTTAATGCATAATCCAATTATGCACCCACTAATCCCACTCAAGAGACAAGGTGGCCAACACAATGGTCCACCATAATTATGTCTCCACAAATGGGATTACACATTATAGCACTAAGTAGGGTTCAAATAAGTCAGACTTTTATTGAACCAAACCAGCCAAAACGACCTTGGTCCAACCGCGGTCCAACCACACTTGGTTCAACCAAGGTCCAACCACGGTTCAACTACCTGCTCGAATCAACGGCTGTATGTGTGTGACCCTGTAGGCACTTGTACGTCCAACAATAATTGTAAAATCTCATTTTACAATTATAAGCAAAGAGCGGCGTCTAGCAATACATCATTGCCACCCGAACGACAAGATCAATACTGATTCCACGTGCCTCGGAACATGTCATCGTCCCTTCGTCCCATTATCAAGATTAAACCGAGACATGGAATATGTCAATCTCGTATATGTTTAATCTCAGTTTCTTGATCCTCGAGTTAACTGTGTAAAACGGATACCAATGATATCACCATATCATAATCCGAGCACGGTCGTGCATTTACAGTTCGACTCTATCAAGAAACCATCCGATAATATACCCATTATATGGGTTGGAAGAATCCCCTCTGGATCATACAAAACCCACTACACACTCATCATATACCCAATGATTACCCTTACATCTATCCAGTTACGGATGACCAGGAATAATATCAAAGCATATGACTCACATGTTGGGAACCTTGATGATCACAGGTCTAAGGACAATACATTATAAGAACCGCTATCGACAAAACATATAACGTTCCATGTAGCGTTCTTATGTGGGTCAGTCCAGTCCACAAGTTCTCCAACTTGTACCCATATGTAGAATTCATATCACATATGCAATTCTCAACATACGCTAGTCTTAATTTATTATTACAACCCATCCATAATAATAATCGACTAGGGACAATTTAAGAATATGAAATATTCTAGGGTTATAAGTATGTGCAAGCGTTTATCTCATAAACGATACTTACTGGAATAACCTTAATGCGTATACATGACTACAAATAATCATCCATGATTGGCTTTTGGGCATATTACACTAACACAAACTTCGTTAAAATCTCCTATAAGAAGCCAAGGGAGGGTCATTTGTGCGTGAAGGGTGCACATAAGTTCCCACGTCAAATGCTTATTGCTTGCTTCCGGCCACCTGTAGACACCTGTGAACCGCCACTGTTGTTCCCCATTTCTCTCATGTCTTACCACCACATCGATATGGTGTAAGGATATACTCGAGAGTGTTACCTCCCATACATCTTTCCATAATAAAACAAGGCCACCACTACGTCCACTACCCATTCCTTCACAATCTACCACCAACAAATTTGAAAATCTAAGCCTATTATTCAAACGTTGTACCTCATGTGTCTTCAGTCTTGTTTCAGACAAGAAGACCAAATTGGGAGAGTCAAGCTACAATTGCTTGACCAAATTACATTCTGTCTGCGGATTCCTAAGCCCGCGGCAGTTCCAGGTAAGAATCCTCATTGCGCTTGGCAGGGCTGCTCCACAGCCTCCACCTGTCCCGCCGGACAAATTGGTGTCACATCTGTTTCCGAGTTCCTTACCTTCTTCCCCACACCTTCCCATTCCATCTCGTCATCCTCTATGCTCTCATCCTTCCTCTTACCAAGCTCTTCTACTTTTCGATCAGTCTGGACCTCCCACCCTGTCGTGTCATTCGCTTTTATCGACCCCTATTCTGTCCCAGTCTAACATCCTCTAGAGCCGTTGGAAACGCCTCCTGGCTCCCATCACCCCCTTTCATACACACACTCTCCGGTCCCGAGGTAACAACCTCTATATGTCCTGCAATAAGTTGTTCCGTCAATACCTCTGATACAATCTGACTCCGTTGTCCAGCTGCTTTGACATCCTTCAGTTTTGACCCTTTCCTCCTACCCCTCTGAGATGACATGTTACCCTCACTTCCCATGTTAAATACTGGAAGATCCTGCCTCCTCAGCTGGGTTTCACTCCCCACTGGCCTCTCAACCGGTGCAATCAGCTTGCCACTGCCTTGCTTCTGGTGTGTACTATTAGCTTGCTTATCTGTCGCCACTAGCAGAAGCTCTAGGTACAATGTTCACTCCCAGGAGGCGGCTGATCAACAATGTAACCCTTATCCAATTGCGACTTTTGGCTGATTACACTATCCACCATGTTCAAACATAAGACACGGTCTAAAGTGGCAGTAACGTGGTCCTTCTCCACCCGCTCAGTCTGCTTACCCTTGTCCACATTCGTCGGAAAAGCCAGTTTTCGCACTACATCTATTCTCTCTACAGTAGACATGGGAGGAACAACCTTGGTTCGCAGCTGAAAGGGTTTTCATGGCGAAGCTCTCAACCATTCCCCATAGCAGGTCGTCTCTTCCCCATCCGATTCTTCGCTCCGTTAATCACAATCTTTTAACAAGTGATCTATGCGCCCACACAGGTAGCAAAAATTGGGCAAGCCTTCGTACCGAAAAGAGACCTCCACCTTAGTTCCTTGCCCCGTATGTATAAATACTGAGCGCCGAATAGGTTTTTCCACATGCATATTAATTCGCACCCGGACAAAACTGCCCCACCCCTTCTCCCCCTTCTCATCAAAGCATATAAAAGTCCCTGCTTTCAAGGCGATGGACATGACATTGCTCTGGGATCTTTGATTCCATGGGATATTATGCATTTGAACCCAGATAGGGACCTCTTCTAAATCGACTTGGGTAAGCACTTCATCCCCAGTAACCTCCATCATCACCACCACCCTCTTCTCAAAAAACCATGGAGTCTCAGCTTCAAGGACCTCTTGTCTATCCCTCTTAGCAAAAAAAAATGAAAGAGAAATAGATTGCGACCCAACTGCTCTACCTTCATACCTTTACGCAGATTCCAGAGCTTTCCCATTAGATTGGAAAATGCTTGTGGGTTGACATGCTTGGAATCCAAAAATCTAGTCAGAATACCCCAATGATCCGGAGTTTGTTGCTCTGGTGCAACAACCTCTAATTCCAGAACTTCTTCCACACAGTCACTCACAATATCAGGAGCTGTCCCCTCTGGCTCCACCTGACGAGCCCTTCCCAATGATCCATAATTTGCTGCTCTGGTGCAACAACCTCTAATTCCAGAACTTCTTCCACACTGTCACTCACAATATCAGGAGTTGTCCCCTCAGGCTCCACCTGACGAGCCCTTCCCTCCCCTGATGTAGAATCTATGAATAAACACCTCTGCCATTCCTGATCCCGAGATCGAACAAGTACCAGGAAAATCCCACTCTGGACCGAGATACTGACATGATACCTGCACATCTTAGAGAGAAAACGCAAGCCGATTTGCAGCCAAACAAAACAGGTGAGATTATAGACACAACAAAGAAAATAGGAGACAAACACAACCCGGACAGATTAGCTCGACACAACACTCAGAGGACACAACCCACCAACCAATCAACGCGTTAGTGGAATTAGCAGAAGACGCCGACGGGAAAACTCGATCTAGATTTAAAAGAAAGAAAAACCAACTACGGAAACCCTACCCCCGAAAAAGACACGGTACTACAACCCTAGACCAAAACCAAGAAACAAGACGACACCCCCACGTAACGAACCAGACAGAAACCCACGACAAAAAGAATAACCTTAAACAAGAGACACGTATAACACGTGAAAAGCCATAAAACTATGGAATCCACTCACAGATCGTGAGAACAAATCCGGACGAACCCTAGCCGCCTCTTCCTACCGCCTACGGAAACCTAAAGGAATCCTAGTCAGAGGAGAGAAAACGGAGAGAAAAACCGAGACTAAAACACTTATAATTTGAAACAAAACAAAAGGCATAAAATGTCTTATATTTAGAAACAGGAGGAGTAATTAATGAAAGATTGTCTTACTTTACAAGTCTAAAATTATTATATATTGCTCAAATTGTCATATATCATTAACTTCTCATGATCTGCTCGAAGAAATAAAAACAAACACATTGAGATGATTTTATCAAAAAAAAAAAGAAATAAACACATTGAGGTGATCAATATTGGTTTGAGGCTCCTCAAAAAAGTGTTAGGCTAGACTAACCAAAAAATCTATGTTGCTAACTTTATCTGTAAAAACACCCACCAAGCCCACCTAATTCTCAACACAAACAACAAATCATACAAACTCTTTTTAAACCCTACTTTATCAATACCTCTTCCATTCCATCGATTATTAGTATTAGATTGAGCAAGCATATTGGCCAACTGTTGCACCAATATATAGCATTTAAAAAACATTAGCATCAAAAAAATTGTCTATTGACAACCTGGTTTTTTTTTATTTTTTAGAAATATTGACAACCTGGAATTGTATTCTTTTAAAAACAGGAAATTGAATGTAATTAAGGTAATTAGTTATGCCATCCGTTGAAAATTATGCTACCTTCGATATTATAATTAATGAAAGATTGTTATACTTTACAATCTTTGGATTTGGCTAATACTCAAATCATAGCAATAAATTCGTCAAAAAAGAAATACAAAGAAAAAAAATCCTTTCTTGAGTATCCATATATATTTTCTTTCTAATAAGTTCCTAATATTCGTATATTCGTGGACTCCTACACGGGACCTCTTTTACCCTCCCCACAATCGTTCTTGCCCAAATTATCTAATTGACAATAGCATATTAACTATTGACAACCTGGATTTGCAATCTTATTATGTAAAGCTTTCTCTGAAAACAGAAAATTAGATGTAATTAAGGTAATTAGTTATGCCATCCGTTGAAAATTATACTACCTTCAAGTATTATAATTAGTGAAAGATTGTCTTACTTTACAATTCTAAAATTATTATATATTGCTCAAATTGTCATATACCATTAACTTCTCATGATCTGCTCGAAGAAATAATAATAAAAAAAACATATTGAGGTGATCAATATTTGCTTTGAGGCTCCTAAAAAAAGTGTTTGGCTCCACCAACCAAAAAAAATCTATGTCGCTTAACTTTTCCTATAAAAACACCCACCAAGCCTACCCAATTCTCAACACAAACAACAAATCATATAAACTCTTCTAAACCCTACTTTATCAATACCTCTTCCATCGATTATTGGTATTAGATGGAGCGTCATTGTCTCCTCCTCTGCCTCCTCTTTCTCGCCGCTGCTGGCGCCACAGCACAAAGCTGGTCGTTTCTTGATCCCAAAGTGGATGAGATGGCAAAGTTTGCGGTGGCCACGCATAATCAACAGAAGAAAACAGCTTTGGAGATTGAGAGAGTGTATGATGCACGCCGAAAGCTTGTTAGAGGGAATTATGTCTATAATATTTATTTGACGGCGAAGGAAGGGGGAGTAGGCAGCGATTTCAATTTTGTAGCGTCTGTGTATGATCAGAGTTCACCAAAAACTTATGAATTGTGGGATTTTAGGCCTCTCCGCAACTGATCTATCTCTTAGTGATCATTCATCGGCACTTGTTTGCCCTATGCGTACTAATGTATGAAATAAGACAAGAATTCTCGAATGGTGTCCTCAAATTACTTGTTTTTCCTTTTCTTTTTATTTTTTCATGTTTTTTCTCAAAAACTTTTATAGGCTATGGCTAAAACTTGATTTCAAAATCCTCATTACCACTCAGGGAGCCTCCCCTCAACCTAAACTTTTTTATTCATCTATGTATTAAACCTCAAAATTAGAACTTATTCTTATATTGAATTTTGGCAGGCCCCCCTGGGATCCATTTATATAAGTGTAGTGTAGTACAATTTCGAAAAATCGTATTTGGTTTGATGGTTAAGGTTTCGTGAGCTGCCCCTTAATGACCAGGGTCCTAAACCCTCTCTTAGCATTTTGAGTTCATTTTTCACACTTTTCCTTAAACAATTTCAATTATGTCCTTGTATTTTGACTTTATCTTCACATTTTTTCTCAAATAATTTCAACTTAATCCTTATTAATTTACATAGTGTATATTCTGGCCCCCCATAAAAGAATTTTTTGGATCCACCCCTGTATATGACGAATATAGTGCACTGGGAGTTCTATAATTTTTATGCAAAACCTATCCGATAACTTTAATTTAATTTGATTGACTGAGTCCTAATTCTTAGTCGTTGCATGCTTGCAGCATCTATTGATTCGAATAGAATTTTAGGACTTGATTAATTAAAATGAAAGTCATAGAACTGAAATAGAATTCGCATAAGAATTATAGGACTTCTGCGCACTTTATTCCCTATATGACCGCCTGGATCCCTTATGAAAACCCTATTTTAGTTTTTGGTGACATCACAACTAGTTGATTGTGGAACCCAACAAAGGACTATTGTGATGCTCAAGCTCTTAAGGCCCAAAATCAAAGAAATTCTAACTTTAAAATATATCAAATCCTCAATCACTCTTATAGTATTTCATTATGTCTTTAAGAAACCAGCATATCATTAATCAACAGCTTCGTCTTTTACATAGTGTAAATTAAAGGCAAGAAGGGTAATCCTCTTCCGGTCTTCCCACACAGATAAATCATGGGATCAACTGCCCTCTTGTGCTGATAAATGAGGGACCTTACTAGCAGTTCGCTTTATGTGATCAAATTGAAATTAAAGCTAAAAAAAGAAGATGGATAGGAAATAATGTCTTGTATAATTTACTTTTCGGTTATACATATCCCTTATTATATGTGATTTGAGAATGCTGATATGTTTTCTTTTTAATTTCCTTCTATTAATGGACTCCTAGTTATAGATACAGATGTGTATACATCTTATGTGTATAAATAAAAAAGGAAATAAAATTTTAACTGTGTACTAAATAGATATTTATCTCATTAATTTTTTTTAAACATAAAAAATACAAAACCTAAGATCTATTCCATATTACTTTCTTCTTCTATCATTAATCCAACGCCAGCGACAATAGAAAACAAATACAAACTGAAATAGTACAAATTGGAGAATTGTAAAACTTATGAAACAAAAAATTATAACTTCATTGTAACAGGATTGGGAAATTTCTTTACAACATGACAACACCTAGACCAAATTAGATCCTCCTAATTGCTTCTTCTTATGGCTATGGCTCGTTCATGACCTTAATCCCCGCAAAGCCTTCAGCAATTCATAGTACTATAGTCAAGATTCTACTGACAATCTAAACAAAGTAGTCCCAGTTCTCAATGATTAATAGGAGAAGTTTTGTTTATTTTCTTGATTTCAAGAAACTTCAATTCTCAAGTTAAAAAAGATGTCTCAGAGTCAGAGGTTATCGGCATGGCTTTATCACAAGAATAAAGGGAAAGAAAGAAAATAACGAAAGAGATATTAGATTTGCTTTTTTTTAATTTTTTTAAAATAAAACATTAATAACAAATCAAAGATCCAAAAAAATTTCTTGGGGCAAGATCTATGACTAAGCGATCGAAGAATAACAATAAAAACCGATTTTGATGAGAAAAGAAGAGTAAGAAAAATATTGATAGGTTTTATTTGAGTTACATGATGGGTGTGATTTTCTTTTGTGGAAGATCTATGTCGACAAGATTGAAGAAGAACAAAACAGCCATTTGTTTTATCTTTTGCCGGCGTTTCATGATGGGGAAGAAGGTAATATGTAATAGATTTTAGGTTTTCTTTTTTATGTTTGAAAAAATAATTAATTAGATGAATATCTATTCAGCACACAACTTAAAATTTATCTCTTTTTCTATTTATACACATAAGATGCCACATCACCCCTCAAAGGAGTGATGCATATAGTGGCAAATGGTATTATTGATAAAATTTTGATGGAACAAAATAGAAATTCAACTTATAACAGACAATAAAAATAATACTAAATAAATAGACTAACATGCAAGGGCGGTTAAAAATAAGTTTTCACATTTACATGAGATTCTCTCGTCAAGATGGTATCGTATCGTAAGAGTCTACAAAATTTAATAATTTATATTAATTAAATTTATAAT
The DNA here is from genome assembly GCA_028386065.3 of Turnera subulata. Taxonomy (NCBI): domain Eukaryota; kingdom Viridiplantae; phylum Streptophyta; class Magnoliopsida; order Malpighiales; family Passifloraceae; genus Turnera; species Turnera subulata. The sequence goes on from JAKUCV010007678.1 coordinate 35,728, forward strand.
TGAATTATTTATGACATACATCCTAAAAGACTATATTATCATCCAAATACAACTTATAAAGTTCCTAAATATGTTTATGAATTAAGTGGAAAAATAGAATCAGATTAAAGTATAAATTGCTACACTACCTTATTAGTACATATACTTGAATTTTGTATAATCTAAACGATTATATTAGCTGAATTTAAGAAAAATATATGAAAAATGATTAAGCAAGGAAAAAATGAAAAAAATGATAAAATGAATAGTTTAAATTGAAGAGAATATGTAACGACCCGGGTAAAATTTTTGCGATTTTACCGAGTTGTTTTAACTCTTACAACAGTAAATAAAATTTTATCGCTGCAAATCGAGATCTACCGCACCAAGTTTTCCGAGTTATACCGGGGGAACCGAGCTTCGTTTCGATCGCTGAGGATATACGACGTTTTGGAATATCTTCATTAATCGAGCCTTGGAATTTAATTCCGAGGGTTACTCGGGATTTCTGAGCATCCTTTACCGAATATTGAGCCTCAGTTTTCAATTCCGAGACTTGGACGATGCTCAGAGGAATTAATCGGATTTTCCAAGTGCAAGTTGTATTTTCAGACTTGGGACGGAAATTCGAAAAAGACGAGAGTACCCCTGTGATCATGTTATCCCGACACGAAAATCAGGACCGGCCAATCGTGGCTTGCCATGTGGCCACTCTTCTTTTCTCCTTTCTTTTCTTTCTTTTCTTTCTTTCTTTCCTTTCCCTTTTCTTCTTCCTGCCCGTTTTTCTTCCGTCGGCCCCTCCCCTCTCTTTCTTTCTTTTCCATCTTTTCCCCCTTGTCTTCTTCCTCCTTTCCTTCTCCTTATCTTCTCCTTTCCTCTACCCGATTCCTCACACCCATCACCTTCCCCTCGCTTCCTTCTTCTTCCCCATCATCCTCCTCTCCGCCTCTGCCTTTTTCCTCCTCCCTTTGTTTTCCTTCGCCGCCACGACGAGCTGCCGCCCAGTCGCCTCGCCTCTGCTCGTGCCGCCGTCTTCCTTTTGTGCCGCTGCAGCCAGGCAAGGTGCCACCTCCTCGCCAGCCGCTGCTCGTGTTCCGATCGAAGGAACTGAGCTCGAGCCACCGCCGTGCAGGTCCGATTTCTTCTCCTCCTCTGCAGCCAGTGCCGACGCCGAGACCAGCGCCTTCTCGCTCCGTCGCAGCAACGCGAGCCGCCGCCGTCACCCGCTGTCGCCGATCTCATGGCTGTGGGTAAGACGCGACATCAACTCCTTCCCTCTTCTTTTCACTTTCTCTTCTCCGTTCTTTAACCCTGTTCATTTAACTAATCGAGTCTTGGTTGTTGTTGTTTGTTTGGTTGTGGCTTTGTGTTGTTGAATCAGGTGTGGATGCATGGTTTCTATGATGTTGTTGGCGGTTCTGTGGTTGTGGGTATTGATTTTGTGGGTGGTTGACACTGCCGTTTGGTGGAGCTCCGGATACCGGTGTACGGCTGCGGGTATGGCGGTTGTTTGGGTTGCTGTGGTGATGGCCGGTTGGTGGTGGAGTTGGGCTGAATCGTTGCAGGGAGAGTGACGATGGATACGGTTACTGTTTCGGGTGATCAGTACTCTGGCCGGAATCCAACGAGTTTTCGGTGTCCCGGGAATGGACTTTGGGGACAGATAAAGTCATGTGGATTATGTGCTGGTTACAGAGACACATCAGATGAGGATATAAACTTATAAACTTCGGTATGCTGCCTGTGATACTCGAGCTGCTGTTTGAAATATTTGTTATTGTGATCGTACTGACACTTGCTGTGATTATGGTATGTTGGATTCTGTTGAAATGCCTGAAGTGATGCTTGCCTTGATTTTGAATTGTTGGATTCTGTTGTGATTCATCTTGTGGTGTTTCTGATACTGGAATTGCTTGATTGAACTGCTGAGTTGTTAAGACTTCTGTGAACATTATTGATGGTTTGAATCTTGTGATTGAGCTCAATGAATTCGTATGAATTTTGTGATTATTGTTGATGGAGAACCTTGTGACTGATTTCGGTGATTTCTTTATGAATCTCGGTTTGTTGTTGATATTAGACTGCTATCAGAGGTTGTGAGTCTGATAACTGTGGTCTAAGCTTTATGGTTGAGATTCCAGTTGTGTTGAGATGTGTTTCCCAGATGAGCTGTGAGGCTGAGAGCCTGCTCGGGAACTGTGATTACGATGACATACTGGAATGGTAATGTTCTGCCGTTTAACATCACGTGAAAAGTTGAGGTACGACCTGATGGTTGGAGATAAGTTTTGTGGTGGCCATGATCGGTTATTTGTTTAAGGATGTTGATCCTTGGTATGGTTTATTGGGATGTTGATCCCGTGTTTTATTTTGATCTGGCACCTGGAATGTGTTGATAACCTGGTACGATCAAAGCTAATCACGTGGTGTTGTTCGGATCGTTGAAAGTCGGAGAGAAAAATAAATAATAAAAGAATACTAATTGTCACGGTTGGATGATGGTACGGCCAGATGGTAGTCACCTTGTGATTTGTGATAAGATAGGGAGGACTGCGGGACTCCCGGCTGAAGACTGCGGGACTCAGTTGATTTGTTACAGGAAGGACTGCGGGACTTCCGCCGGGAACTGCGGGGCCCGGTTACTTGTGATATTTTGGATTTAACGGGGAGTACCCTGGGGTTAGCTAACCTGACTACCAGGCACGACCAGCATCTGACTTGTGACAGGGTCCTAATAAATTAAATAACAAAACTTCTCAAACTTAATGTAGGATGTCTAGTAGTGAGAGGGCGGTTGATATGTTCCGGACAAGGCTGAAATTGTGAAGTCACACCGTTGTTATCGATGTTGTCCGTGATAACATGGCTTTGGGTTGTGCTACTCCTACATGATAGTTATTGTATTTGGTTGTGCTTGTGATTTCTCTTTTGCCACTATGGTGCTATGCCTTGACTGCGTGACAATTGAGTATTTTGATCTTGCCAATTCCTTTCTGATATCCTTTTGTTCTCTGATTTGATGCTTGATGTTATTGCGGTTGCTTGTATACTTTGGTTTATCGGTTTATCGGTGAGACAGTGGTTGGTCTCACCCCTCACACAGTCCTTGCAGGTTAGATCAGGATTGCATTTCGGCGGCTGCAGTGTACCCTCGGACAGGACTCGGATCCATTAGTTTGCATCGACCTTTGCATATGTTGTTACTGAGTTTATAAATGCTTCCGCTGTGTTATTATTATTAAGATCCCCGAGGTCGGGTGATATGTTGTCTCATTGAGCCATTGGGCCGGTTTTCTGTTGTATCTATTGTTTGTGCCACGTGTCGGCACTGTTGTTCGGTAATTTCTGTATGGTTGGGTAAAGAGAAGTCGGGTGTTTCAGAATAAATGCTAAAGAAATTCAATAGTATGTTTGTGAGTAAAAAGTAATATTTCTTGGTTTTCTTAAAATGTAATTTTTAATACAAGCACTACTAAATTGCAGGCCATTTTTTAGGGTCTTTTCTTAGGATACAAACCCTAAGAAAGCTCTCGCTATTTTCCCAGCACCTTCGCAGGCTTTTTTGAAGTTTTGAGCAAAATTATTTCTCATCATGATTTTGACGAGTTTGTTAGGGTGAACCCTAAGAAAATTCTTGGTTGGGGTTTTGAAGGCACTGACCCTAAGAAAAATTTGAAGAAATTAACTATACGCCCCCTAATAATATAGTCGTCCTAAAAAAACCATCAAAAGATGATCTATGCAAGTGGGACTAGACCTGGCAAAACGGGTATTGACACGACAACCCGACACGAAATTAGCAGGTATAGGTCAGAGATTTCTAACCCGTTTAGTTAAATGGGTCGACCCGACACGACACGAAAATTAGCAGGTCAGGTAGCGGGTTGACCCGCCAACCCGATAGGTACCTGTTTATGACCCGATTATATTTAGGGTATAGATATTTTACTGATTTAATATAAGACTTATCCAATATTTAAGGCTAAAGTTACTAAAATTATCCAAAAATACTTCTATAAATATTTCAAACTCATTTTTAGGCTTGTTAGACTTAATAGGTAACCCGCGGGTCAACCCGAACCCGACACGATAATAAACGGGTTGGACACGACACGACACGATTATTAAATGGGTCGGGTCGGGTTGAAGATTTAGAACCCGATTACCTGTTCAACCCGACACGAACCCGACACGACAACACGAATTGCCAGGTCTAAGTGGGACCCACTACAACTATTCCAAGGAAAAAAAATTATTATCCAAATAAAACCTTTTTAAAAAATACTAGGAAAAAAATAATTTGGGAGCAATTTTCTCATTTATTCTCTCTCTTTGGCCGGAAATCTTCCGAACATCTCTCCCTTCAATTCTCTCCTTCCCTCTCTGTCGTCTGTATGTTATGACCCAAAAATTGTGTGACAAGTCAACCACTATCATGCTACGGGTCGTTTGCTCAGTGAGGCTGGTATTGTTAGTTTGTTAGAGTGTGTCTAGCTGTCATCTTGTTATTGGTTATCTTGTAACAGATATTAGACCTTATAACTGTTAGCTCTAGCGGTTATGGTCATTAGTCAATGGAATCAACAAATTAGTCTTCTTTCCTTTCTCTGTTTCTCTCGTCTTTTCTCTCTAAATTTCTACTTCTCTTCCTCTTTTACACAAATCCCTATTCAGATACTTAACACTGTACTAACTATGGCCTCTGAGCAAGACGACGCCGTCTTCGACCACGACCTCGACCTCGACCTCAACGATGATGACGACGCCGCCGGATCCTCCCAGGAAGACGACGAAGACCTCGACGACATCGTCGGACGCCGCGTCATTTTGGAGGAGGAAGAGAAAGAGCAGGAGGAGGAAGAAGAAGTGGATGACCTCAACCCCCGACGACTCCTCCCTCCCCACCGCTGTCCCTTCCTCCTCCCCGTCACTGTCTCCGTCCCCGCCCCTCCCTCCTCCTCCGAAATCACACCCGACCCCAAGCGCCCTGCGTCTCGACAGACGACTGCAAGAAACCGCCGCCCCCTCCCCCCGCAATCCGACGAATCGCGGCGGCTGTTCCAGCAGCTGTGGACGGACGAGGACGAAGTTCGCCAGGTTAGGTAGATTGAAGTTTTTTTTCGGTGTTCTGTTCTGATAAGCATGATAAAATATGAATAAAGGACTACTCGGACTACTTGGTAAAGAAGTTAGGGAATAGATTGATACTCATTCCAAATCACAGAGGTACTAAGGCATGTTATGATACCTAGTTTTACTTCGTTAATGTTTCTTACTACTGCAAGTTCCTTTCCTTCTATTAGAGCTGGACTTTTCAATTCTTTGATGGTACAATCCTCTTGGCTGTCTCTATGAAGCTTGGTAAAATAATTCACATAATCGACAGCCAGATGCTTTTATGATTAAGGATGTTGTATAGAAAATGGTCTTCTGTAGGATAGTTTACTTTAGGCAGTCTTTCACTTTCTGATATAGAATCATTTATGCATTTAACAAAAAGAGGAGAAATCATCAAGTCTTAACCAGAAAACACACATCACGTTAAGTTTCTGGTGTGGGGTTCAATCCTGGAAGGGGGGAGAGAGTGCTAGAAAGGACAGGTGTGTCAAGACAGAACCAAATTGCAGTTATGTCGGCTATCCGAATTTAGAAGCAGACAAGTATGTTGATGAAGACTATCAACTGCTTTGGGCTCTAGCTTGCTCAAGACTCTGGTGTGTGTTGCATCTAAATTATCTCTTAGATTTGCGTTTGGCCTGAATTAGAAGTGGGTTATTTGTGTTTTCTGACTTGAAATTCTATCTATGGCCATGCCAGTTAAGAGAGCTTGCTCCCAGCTTTTGTTACGAAGGTTCTGCTGGAGTTTGTTGTGTTTGTGGAGAAGAATTTGGCCACTGGTATATCTTTGTTTTGAAGAAACTATCATTTATTGGCTGGTAAGCTTTTAACTTCTTGTTTTTTCTCAACTCTACCATAGACCTTAGATCAACTTGTCGGTGGATGTATTACCTATCTTGCAGTTTTGCTTTTAGAAAATAAGTTGCCTTGTTTTCTTTCATTTTTTAGCTTCAAAATGAAAATACATTTGCAGTGAATATGCATTAGTTGCTTTCAGTTACCAGAAGATGGGCGGATAGCATTCCAGAAATGTAGCCATATAGACAGATTATAAAGGCTTCTCTACAATCAAAAGCAATCCTACGAATCATTGTTGTTTTCTACAACATGGAACCCAACTATCGAAGCCTGTTTAATGTGTTTTACAGAATTGATTGCTGTAAATAGGTAGAACCTTTTACCCTGATTTGTTCTCTTCCGCATTACTGTAGATTCTTTTAGCTGGTAGAGTTCCATAACTACGAATGATCAGACACAAATCACGATTCCTCTGCTTCTTCTATAAATATGGTAAACTATTTTGGCTGGTTTTGCTCCTCATCTATGATCAGATTAATTTATGATTCCATTGCTCTTTTTTTTTCTTTTTTTTGGTTGGTTCTTAAGCTCATACAACCAGCAGTCTTTGCCTGTTTTTTTGTCATTCTTGCAGTTGATGTTCATCTGACAGTCACTAAAAGCTCTGCAACTTTTTGTATGCTTTGCTCCTGGTTCTCGTTTTGCTGCAGACAGCCAATGGAGAAGGCATTCCTAGTCTCTGCAATTGTGGTTTACTTTTTTGGCTCCGGAACTTTTGTGATATGTGATTTTAGGCTCTCTATTGAGCCCCATTTTTTTAATTAGTTCCAACCTGAACACTGTGTCAAAGCATTTAAAACTTATTGTTGTTGTTCTTTAATCATGTTTCTTTTTTATGCGTTAAATAGAGGGCTTTTAAGGTGATTGTTTTGTGCTATGGAACTAGTTGCTACGCGTGCCGTGGATTGGAATCTGTGGATTTGTAATTGTTGGACAACGCAGCGACTCTGTAACTGCCTCAAACGGCAGTTCCCGCGCATCGTTTTCTTGTAAATTCTATTTTGAAGAGCTTCAAAGTTAAAAGTTATGTTTCTATTGGCCCATTTGATAGCAACAATAAAGCAAAAGTGTGGCAATGGAAACCGTAATGTATGTTTTGAATGAAAACATTTCAAGTATACCGACGATAAATTTTATTACTTGACAACTTAACTACTACATTGGAATTCGCATAAACTACATTTGCTTCGTCACAGTGCACACGTTCAATCTGCCTTTACTTTTAGTATATTCAAAGTTAAGTTATATTCTTTAATAGGATCATCTTAGGGTCCAACATCCGTTTAAATGGCATCAAATTGTGAAGGAAATTAAAGGGAATTGACCCTAAAAAAGGGCAACAACCTTGATTTTAAATGAGTTTATCCCATAGCCGTTTTAACACTATCTTCTGGCTCAATATCGTAAAACCTAGTATCATCTGTGTCAAAACGAGATTTTGAGAAAACTTAAAAAGACAACAAAAGGATTGTGGAACGGGTGATTGATGGAATAAACCAGTACCCAACAAAGGATTACAAAGAAGATATTTTGTGATGCTCAAGCTCTTAAGGCGGAAGATCAAAAAGATTCTTAACCAATAACTACATCTATGCCCAAAATTTTGATTATTAACTTTGAAATATACCAAATCCTCTCAATCACTTTTATATACACATCGACTATTATAGAAAGCTATTTCATTATGCTAGGTGATGAGCAATAGAATTTGCCTCTTTTTACAAAAGAGGAACTCGGCCACCAAAATAAGAAACCACAACGCGGTGCAAGCAACAATCCCAGCCATGAAAGAATTACAATGGCCTCTAATAACTGCACCTAGCTACACCAACATAAATTCCACCATCATTTATATATATGAATATGAACTGCCCGCATCCACATTTAGCTTATACACCCCCAAAACATGGTGGTTGCCATTTTGGAGTCACACAAGACATTCTCTGCACTCCACCTCCCATCCTAATATTAGTCCTCAGTAGGATAGCCAGCAAAGCACAATCCAACATCCTAATTGTCAAAGAAAGAACTCTCTACAGAGGGAGAAACTCCATTGAAGATAAATTGTTTCCTTTGGTGCCAAATACCCCAAATTTTAACAACCAGTTCACATTTAACTGTACCATTAGACGCATCAAACATCAAACAGGGAAGCAAGAAAGCATGACAAGTTATGTTTATCCAAAGATAACTAGTAAAATTTTGATGGAACAAAATAGGATTCAACTTATAATGGACTAAAATAAAAATATATAGATGTGAATGGTATATATATAGATGTGAATGGTATCGATGCCTTCCATTTGAGGATCCTAAGGCATTGATGATCATTCCCTCTCACTCTCTTCGACTAAACATCTGCAAAACTTGCCAAAAGAACTTTAAACATGGTGTGTTGACAATAAAAATCAACATAAAAATGCTAAAGGAATCGTGATCATTATCTGCTATCAAACTAACACCAAAAACAACTCTAGGACGACTTATGCATTAAGAGTAACATCCTCTCTGAACTCACATCAACAATCTTCACATTCACAATCTCACACTTGCTCTAATGACAATGGCAATGAGCAGTCACATGATCCTCTTATGTGTCACATTGTTGCTCTCTTGCTCTTGTATTGTGAGTGTTAGTCCACCAGACTCTGAACTCCTTGTCAGAGTGAAGAATTCTGAGTTGCAGGATCCAAATGGGAGCCTAAACAACTGGGTCATCACAGCTAATGACCCTATCAGTCCTTGTAATTGGACAGGCATTACCTGTGATGATGGCATAGTCATTTCACTTGATCTGTCCGGACTCAATCTTGGTGGTCAATTCCCTTTCGGGTTCTGCAAGCTTACAAGTCTCAGAAATCTCAGCCTGTCCCTCAACAACTTCAATGGAAGCGTGGATGGAAAGGTTCTTTCTTCTTCATGCTCACATCTTCGTGTCATGCAACTCGATCACAACAACTTGGAGGGTGAGTTACCTGTTTTGTGGCCAGGTTTGGAAGTCCTAGACCTCTCCTCTAACTCATTCTCAGGTGATGTTCCTGGCACTTATGGCCAGCTTCTCTCCCTAAGAGTGTTTTATTTGTCCTCAAACCTTTTAAATTGTTCATTCCCTGCCTTCTTGACCAACTTGACGGAATTAAGTAGCTTGGGATTGGGAGACAATCCTTTCAAGCCAAGCAGATTGCCTGAAGATATTGGCAATTTAGGGAAGCTGGAGGAGTTGTTGCTTGCTTCCTCTAATCTGGTGGGGGAAATACCAGATTCTATTGGAAGAATGGTGAGGTTAAACGAGCTCGATTTGTCAAAGAACAGCCTCACAGGGAACTTACCGCAGAAGGTAGCCGCAATGCAACTTCAGAGATTGAATTTATATGAGAATTTTCTGTCCGGAGAAATTCCTGAGGTGTTGGCTTCCAATCCAAATCTAGTCCGATTGAATCTCTACAACAACAACTTTACAGGCAAGCTTCCTACTAATCTTGGGCTTCACTCTGATTTGGAAGATTTTGATGTCTCGACCAATAGTTTTAGTGGTCAATTGCCGCCATATCTCTGTCACAGGAAGAGTCTTAAGAGGATTGTTGCTTTCAAGAACCACTTTAGTGGTAACTTACCCGAGTCCTATGGTGGATGCACTAGCCTAGAATATGTCATGATACAAAACAACAACTTGTTTGGTCCTGTGCCGAGCAAGTTCTGGTCTCTTCCTCGGCTGCAACACCTTCAAATCTCGGGTAACAGTTTTGAAGGTTCCATCTCGTCTTCTATCTCTGGCGCCAAAGGACTAGCCAAACTCTTCATCTCAACCAACAACTTCTCTGGCGGGTTGCCAGTAGAAGTCTGCAAATTGCATGGACTCACACAGATAAATCTGAGTGGCAATCGATTCAGGGGGGAGTTGCTTTCTTGTTTAACTGAATTGAAGGGCTTGCAAAGTCTTGAGATGCAAGACAACAATTTTTCTGGAGAGGTTCCAAGCTCGGTTATTTCATGGACTAATTTAGTTCAGTTCAACTTGTCAGGAAACCGATTCACGGGAAGAATCCCACCTGGACTCGGTAACTTACCGGTGTTGACTGACCTGGATCTTTCCAGGAACGAGTTCACGGGTGAAATTCCGGAGAGTTTGACAAAGCTGAAGCTGAGTGGGTTCAATTTATCCAATAACCAACTCTATGGGAACGTTCCTGTGGGTTTTCTCCTTGAGTATTACATCCCAGGCCTACTGGGTAACCCGAATCTGTGCAGTCCACATTTCAAACCATTTCCTCCATGTGCAAATTCTAAACCTTTCAGTAGTTTATACATTGCAGTGGCAGTAGCAGCTGTTTCAGTCCTTTGCATCTTGCTTCTTCTTGGGTATCTGTTCTACTCCTGCTTCCTGTTGAGAAGAAAGCTTGTTCTTTCTGAGAAGCCCAATGCCCAATTTGCAGTTACCAGATTCCAACAGGTTGGATTTGATGAGCATGACATCCTCTCCAGCTTGACCGAAGAAAACCTCATAGGGTCAGGCGGCTCGGGTCAGGTGTACAGGGTGGACCTGACACCTGACCAAGTCGTTGCGGCGAAGAGACTCCGGAGTGATGGGTCTGAGGGAACCCGTCAGTTTATACAGGCAGAGTCTTTCTTCAGAAGCGAAGCAGAGACCCTGGGTCGGATCCGGCACAGGAATATCCTGAAGTTGTTGATGAGTTGCAGTGGAGGCGGGAACAGGGTTTTGGTGTTTGAGTACATGGAGAATGGGAGCCTGGGTGATGTGTTACATGGAGCAGGAGAAGGGTTAGCAGATTGGCACCTGAGGCTCATGATTGCACAAGGCATTGCACATGGCTTGGCTTATTTGCACCACGATTGTGTGCCGGCTATTATCCACAGGGATGTGAAGAGTAACAACATTCTGTTGGATGCCGAGATGAGGCCACGCCTGGCGGATTTCGGGCTGGCCAAGACGTTGCTAAGGGAGGCTGCAACAACCTCTGGGATTGTTGGATCCTACGGGTACATTGCACCAGGTTAATTAGTTTCCTTCTTTCTTTTCTTAACATTCTCTTAGATTTTCTTTAATGTACCACTTGAATTATGTTATGTCTGGGGGCTAATTTGGTTCCTTTGGAATTCAATTGCAGAATATGTATACACACTCCAGATTACGGAGAAGAGTGATGTTTACAGCTTTGGGGTGGTGCTAATGGAATTATTAACGGGAAAAAAGCCACTTGACTCTTCATTTGGAGAGGACGGGAATATCGTGAAGTGGATTACGGAGACCACTTTAGCTTTGCCCCGAGACACAAGTAACAATAAGTCTGGGGAGCTTATTGATCCAAAGATTCAAAAATCAAGCCTGAATTATGGAGAGTTCGAGATGGTTTTGGATATTGCCCTTCTGTGCACATCCTCAGTTCCTACCGATAGGCCCTCCATGAGACAAGTAATAGAATTGATGCGGGAGCAAAATACAACTATTAGGAAAATGATGCTTCACCAACTTTTTAGAAGAATGAGGCTTCCCTAATTGATACTAAGTAGCTGTTAAATCATCATGTAATGTATTGTAAAAGGGTTTCAGTCTAATCAGGTTGCAGTTTACCTGAGTTTTTGCAGCGTTACTGGAGTTTTTCTTTGGCGTCTTTTTTGTTGATGTTTCTGTAATTGTTTAACTTCCTTGTTGCCTTCTGTTGGGACACTTTTGGTCCTCGTACTAGGCCTCTGTCTTTGGCTTTGATGTAAATATTCCAATCAATAATAATGACTCAATTAGTATTAAAAAAAGCAGCAGTAATATGTTGGCTTCTGCAGGATGTGTGAGAGGAAGGAAGGGTGTTTGCAGAAAGTTCAATTAATACACTATCGTGTTTGGTATATCCGGTGGCAATCTTGGAATTTTTGGATTTTGATGCTAACTACATTGAGTCTGCAGCCACTAGTTCTTTAAGTTCATGTGTTGTTCTTTTATTTTTTGTGCCCAGATTGTATTTGATTCATTGAAAATTGTAATCCTTGGGACAAGGATGTTTTTTAAGGTGGAGTAGTTGTTATGTATCCAATTAGTGTATGACGGGTCAAAGGGCTCTGGGATACAAGTCGTTTGATAGCTTCTGCAGGATGTGTGGGAGGATGGAAGGGTGTTTGCAGAAACTTCAATTCGTGTTTGGTATATCCAGCGACAATCTTGGAATTTTCGGATTTTGATGTTTGCTACATTGAGTCTGCAGCCACTAGTTCTTGAAGTTCATGTTGTTGTTCTTTTATTTTTTTGTGCCCAGATTGCATTTGATTCATTAAAAGTTGTAATCTTTGGGACAAGGATGTTTTTTAACGTGTATGACGGGTCAAAGGGATCTAGGACACAAGTCGTTTTTTAACGTGGAGTAGTTGTTATGTATCCAGTTAGTGTATGACGGGTCAAAGGACTTTGGGATACAAGTCGTTTTTTAACGTGGAGTAGTTGTTATATATCCAATTAGTGTATGACGGGTCAAAGGGTTCTAGGATACAAGTCATTTCTTAACGTGGAGTAGTTGTTATATATCCAAAATGCAATTAGTGTATGACGGGTCAAAGGGCTCTGGGATACAAGTCTTTTATTAACGTGGAGTAGTTGTTATATATCCAATTAGTGTATGACGGGTCAAAGGGCTCTGGGATACAAGTCTTTTATTAACGTGGAGTAGTTGTTATATATCCAATTAGTGTATGACGGGTCCAAGGGCTCTGGGATACAAGTCGTTTCTTAACGTGGAGTAGTTGTTATGTATCCAATTTGTGTATGACGGGTCAAAGGGCTCTGGGAGACAAGTCGTTTGATGGCTTCTGCAGGATGTGTGTGAGGATGGAAGGATGTTCGCAGAATTTCTAAGTCTACGATGTATTTAAACTATGTTTGACAAGAAAAAAAAAAAAAAAGTCACTGAGGATGTACGAAATCAGTGTCCTTTTTTTTTTATCAACGTACGAAATCAGTATCCTACTGCTAATAAAATCGATTCATTACAAAGAATGGGAGTTTTTTTTTTTCAACGGTGGGATGGATTAGGGGGGAAAAAAAAAACCAAACCTTTGAGCAACTTTTTTTGCTTTATGGCCCCCGATATGTCCATAATTTAAAACTTTACATCATTAATGATCAAATTTCGCCCAAGGCGACCTTAAAAAATGTGCAAGCTCAACGATGTAACCGAGTCACAGACCGGTGATGTGGATGTGATAATCAAATTGGCTACTTCTGCTAGTTTTTACACGGATTAAGAGTGTCGAAAATGACAAAAACAAACAAGAAAAATGGATGGTGCAAGCAATAAAATACAATTCTCTTCCAAGCAATAAATTAAAAAGATGGTGCTTATTCTCCACTTCCCCTACTACAATTCTCTTCCAAAACCAATGCTCTCTCCTCCATTAGCTCAATTGGCACATTTTTTTTGTCTCCGGTAACAAGTAGTAGACAAATGCAGTCATCACAGCCACCCAACCTCCAAAGAAGAAGAAAATCCCAGACTTGAAGTGGCAAAGCATGGACCGCAAAGTCTGTGCAACGGCAAAAGTGAAGAGGAAACCTACTGCCACCACAGTACTACTACTCTGCCCTGCTGATCTGATCTCCAGTGGGAGTATCTATCTCACTAGGAACTAACCATCCCAATGGACCCCAAGACCAGGCAAAGCCAGAGACATATATGCCTATCATTTAATCAAGACCAACACCAAATAATTAAGCATACCCTTTGCTTATGCTTCCATGATCACGTAACTGAGCTGCCATCACACCACCTATCAGGATTTGGGGCACAAACATTTGCACACCGCCGAATAGGAACATTGCCCTTGGCCCGATTTTGTCTACTGGATATGAAGGTTAAAGCAAGCAATCACTCAAAATCTGTTGTTTCAACCACTCAAAACTCAAATGATAGAAAAAATTAATGGCTTTTGTGGGCAGTTGCAGAAATAAAAAAATCCAGAAACAGAAACAACCATCGAAATCAGAATTTATGTAACCAGGAACAAATTGAGCAACTAGGAACGAAGAAAAGATAAAGAAACCAATAACCAACACAACAAGTTTCAGGAAATATTAAAAAGCTAACAAACCCCAACCCAACCCCCCAATAAATTGAAATAAGGAGAGAAGGAGCACTCACCGAGTAGTACGTAGTTGTAGGTTGCAGAGGAGTGGCAAGGATTACAGAGACGAGCGAGTAGGCGAAGGGCTACGGAAGGGTTAAGAGGGGAGTAGTCTTAAGCAGCAAAACAGGGCTTCTCAGCGAGCCCACACACAAACAATGGCATCCCACGGCGGAACCACAAATCCAAAACGAGAAAAAGGAAGGCAGGGTGGAACCACCAGACCCAGCTCATCTTCAAAAACACAACTAGATAGGATCTTTGTTGCTGGTTATACCCACATGCACCTTCCTCCTCTCGCTCCTTTAACTTCAGCATCCATGAGCCCAGCAATGCTCAGCAAGCAGATCATTAGCTAGGTTCAGCAGCCAACTTCTGTTGCCCCGAAACCGACCAGCCGGAAATAATGTAATTAGCAAAGATGATTCTACCGAGAAGCCAGGTAGCCTCGAAACTGTGTAGTCCACATCCAGAGCCCACCCGCTCAAAGAAAAAAAAAAATTGTGTTAATACTTTTGTAGACAATTCCTTTTTCTTTTTCAAAAAAACTCCTTTTATTTTTTTCTCATGGAACATTTTTTATCATACCAGGAGAGTACTAAGAGAGTGATCCAAAAAGTAAATTAGCCAAATCAAAATGTAAAAAAAAATTGTTAGTATTTAAAAATAAAAATTATTTAATATGTAGATGAATCCATGAAATACAGTTAAATTTGGTATAAAAATTAAATTTGTCAAATTATAAATGAGGAAGAAGTATTTATTTACATTTGGACAAGGAGAATATAATTTGGAGGTAGAGGTGTGTTGCCAAGAAAAAAAAAAAAAAGCAAAAGATTTCATGCTACGGTGACATAGACGTTTCTGTGCCAAAACTTAACGGCCTCAGTGCAAAAATGTAGGGATTTTTTTTTTTTTCCGAAGGCATAATCATTCATTAGTAGACAAACACAAGAGTATAACACCCAAAGGGTCTGTCTCCTAAAACTATTACAGTCCAAAGAGAACAGATATTTGAGAGGAGCTGTAAAGAGCTTCTACTAGCATAGCAAATGTACTTAGACTTAATAAGATACAAACTAAATAATAAACTTAAGTTTCCATCTCTATCTATAAAACTATTGAAGTTCAAAGCTGTGCCATCTCAATTCCGTAAAAATGGACGGAATTATGAATTATGACTTCATTGATGTGATGCAGAAGAATTTTAGGATTTTTTTTTTTTTGATGAAATGGCATGGTAGTCGAGATATTCATTAGATATTAAAAGAGGCACAGTCCTTCCCCAATAAGGCCCAAATACGCATTGGGGGAAGGCTTGACCAAACCGTGCACTGATTACACAATTTGCCCATACGGGCAAGTTCATTAGCTACGCTATTACATGATGTAGGCTTAAAGAAACATTCAAAAGAAGAAAAACCAGCAGCTAATTCTTTAATGTCATAAATGACCATTCCAGTGGATGATTGGTCAGGGATAGGGGTAGTGATTCCTGTAACTACTTGCAGAGAGTCCACCATCACATCCATTCGTTTTGCATGTAAAACAGCTCCTCGAATCGCCAGAGCTTCTAGAAGACAGGGGTCTGTGCAGCCATGTATCTTCATTGAGAAAGCAGAAACAAAATGGCCCCTGGAATCCCTGAGCACGCCACCAATGCCCCCACAGCCAATATCAGCGAACACAGCAGCATCTGTATTGAATTTCAGCCGACCCGGAGGTGGGGAGGTCCATTTCTCCACCACCTGGGGACCTCGCGATTCGCCTCTGTGCTGTGCCTGTAGGGATGTAAATTGCAGATGATACTCCTTGGCCGCCTTGGAAACATCATGAGGATCCTTTTGTGAGCCATGAATGCGAGTATGATTTCTGTCATTCCAGATGGCCCAGCAGGTGACCAGAATTTCCGCGGCTTCAAGCTTACTCCTGGCCTTGGCTACACCTTCCCACCAGTCCATGGGAGACAAGTTAGGATGGGCTGGTAAAAGGTCTAGCCATGGGGTGAAGCTCCAGACGTCAAGCGCCGCCGGGCATTAAAGGATGGCATGCAAGGTTGTTTCATGTTCCTCAGAGCACCGCTCGCAGTAGTCCTCAACAATAATGTGGCGCCGTTTGAGAGCATATTTTACGGGAAGTATGCCCTTTATCAACCTCCAACCGAATATCTTAATTTTATTTGGAACTGGCAAAGCCCAAATAAGGTTCCAATTAAAACTATGGGACATAGATGATGGTGAAGATGCACGAGCTGCTTCCAAACTAGCTAAGTGCTCAACATGGTAAGCACTCTTCACTGAGAACTCCCCTCGTTTGTTGAAGAACCAGCTCCAGTAATCATTCATTCCACAACAACTCAAAGGTAGCTTTAAGATTTCATCCACATCTGGTGATGCAAAGATTTCCCGGGTTTTCTGTTCGTTCCATCTAGTGGGATGGGTAAGAGTAAGGGAACTAACCAGGTCATTCTCTCGAACCGAACTACTAATCCATATAGGCTTGAAAGACACAGGCCTTGCAATCCATGGATCTTTGCCAATCAAAGTAGACTCTCCATTCCCTATTTTGCGCACCAACCCTTTCTGCAATGTGCATCTCCCTGTAAGTATACTTCTCCAAGTATAGGATGGCCGATTCCCCAGCTGAGCCTCTAGGAAATCCACCTTAAGAAAATATCGTGCCTTAAGAACTCGGGCACAAAAAGAATGAGGGTTCATTAATAGGCGCCACCCCTGCTTTGCCAATAGGGCAAGATTGAAACACCTCAGATCCCTAAACCCAAGCCCCCCCTGGCTCTTTGGATTGCATAATTCGGACCACCGGACCCAGTGGGTTAAGATGTGAGTTATAATTTCGCATAAGAACTATAAGACTTCTGGCCCACTTTATTCCCTATTATATGACTTGACTTCTGGTCTTAATAGATTTCTTTAAGGGAACCCTCTTTTAGTTTTTAGTAACTCACAACTAATTGATTGTGGACCGGGTGATTGATGATGGAACAAACCAGTACAGTACCCAACAAAGGATTATAAGAAAATATTTTGTGATGCTCAAGCTCTTTAAGGCTCAATATCAAAAAAAAACTTCTTAACCTTCAACCACATCTATGCCCAAAATTTTGATTATTAACGTTAAAATATGCCAAATCCTCAATCACTTTGATATACAGATTGACTATGATAAAAATCTAATTTTCATTATTGAACATAGGAATCATGGAGTGATTAACACAATAACTTGCAACCGATTATGTCTTTGTTACTTCTCCCTATTTAATAGCATTTATATTTATCTTACTGTTTTTCTTTTAAAATCAAACACTATCATACGTACATTTGTCCATGTCTAAACAACTTTTATCCCTATCTTTTCATAACTGTAATTTTTTTAATATTTTTTTCTATAATTAAATTCCTTTTTTACTGAAAAAGTACACAAAAATATAATAGATGTTGATTGAGCACACGATCAAGGGGTTACGTCCATAAATCTACAAACTTCAAAACACAAAAAAAAAAAAAACAAGGCTGTCCCTTCGAAAGAAAAAAAAAAGGAAGGTGGATCTTTCGATTTTTTTTTCCTTTCCAGTTTTCTTTTTTTTTTTTCCTTTCAAGTTTATGTGTTTGTTGTAACCTCTTTTTTTCTTTAATTTTTTTTGGTAGTCGGAGAGGATATAATTTGATGGGACAAAAAAAATTAGTCACAAAAAAACATGAAAAAAGGAGCGTCACATAGAGATGAGAGAGTTTCACTATAATATAGTTTCAGTAAGGAAAAGAATAAATGAGTGCAACCGGCATTTACTGGTTTCAAGTTATAAAAACTATTTGCATTTTTACGTGTCTTGATATTAAAGCGAGTGAGGTGGCGACTGCCCTTAGCATTGCTCATTAATTATACATGATTTGAATATTAAACAATCTCCTACCATGATTATTTTTTTTAAAAAAAATCTCCTACCATGAAACAAAATCTAATTAGGAGTGCTGATATATTTTCTTTCCAACTTCCTTCTATATTAATGGACTCCTAATAATTGTCCAGATCGGATTCTTCTGTTTTGCCAATCTTAAATGATCGAATCTAAGTTTCTCTTCAAGTTGGCATGCAATCCTAATTTGCTCCAAGAGAAGTAATAAAACACCATGATACATACATAATCATCATGACTAGGGATTATATTATAGGTTAAATATGGAAAGTGCAATTAGTGTCTAATAAATGATCAAAGCAAATAGGATTCTATCCCTTTTTCCTTTTGCTTTCACAAACCGAAAATCCAACTAAGTAACTTTTTCATATAAAATACCCACAACACACCATCATCAACACAAAACAAACCATATAAACAAACTCCTCTAAAACACTACTTTACAGCCACATACCTCAGCTATGACAAGATGGCCAGCCATTACCTCTTCATGTGCCTCCTCTTCCTCACGGTTGCCACTGCTGCCTATGGTGGTAGCCTTGGCGGGTGGGAGCCGGTAAGCAACCATGATCCCCACATAAGAGAGGTTGGGGAGTTTGCTGTGCGTGCGTATAATGAACAGCGTAAGACTAAAGGTGCCGGTTTGATGTTCGAGAGCGTGTTGAAGGCAGCACGACAGGTCGTTTCGGGGCATAACTATCGGCTTGTTTTGGCAGCGGAGGACGGGGTGCTCTCAAGACCTACATGGCTGTTGTGTATGAGAAAGAGCAGAAAGATTATAAGTTGACGTCGTTTAAGCCTTTCCTAAAAAGCTTTTAGTTATAGTATAGTAGGGGACTTAATGTTTGCCCAATATATTTCTATATATACACATGAAATTGAATTTGGAAACTACAAATTGGGGATTTTGAATTTTTACATTGAAATTGACACGGGCAGAGAGGATGGAGAGGAAGAAATTGAAGTTGAAGGAGGAAAAGAAAAAAAAACTCACTGAGAATGGGGTTGAAGGCCGGTTGTTGATGTTGCGAATGGAAGAAGATCGAGTGGTTGTGGCGACGAGGAGGTAGCGACGCGGAGGAGGCGACGCGAAGGAGGCGATGATGGCTCGTTTCTTTGCTTGATGTGGTGGACGAAGATGATTTTGAGAGAAAGGTGGGGGGAGAGCAAAAGATCGAGAGAGGAAATTAGGATTTACAAAGAGAGAGAGAGAGAGAGAGGCGAAGGGGAGGGGGGGCGGCGGCTGGTATCGGGAGGGAGAGAGGAAATGGAAATGAAATGGGTATAAGTTAGTGTTTATACCTAGGATACTAAGAGTAGGGTTCAACCGCGGTCGGCTCGGCAACCGACATACCGACCGACACCTACAAGCCCTCCTACCGACGGTTCTACGGGGCGGTTTGAAGCCGAGCCGACCATGCTTCAAGGGACACATCTACCGACCTCTACCGAGCCGATGTCGGTCGGTAGCGGGTCGGTAGGGTCGGCTCGGGATATTTGCTCTGCCCTACTCAAGACCTACATGGCTGTTGTGTATGAGAAAGAGCAGAAAGATTATAAGTTGACGTCGTTTAAGCCTCTCCTAAAAAGCTTTTAGTTATAGTATAGTAGGGGACTTAATGTTTGCCCAATATATTTCTATATATACACATGAAATAAATCAAAAGATAGATATTGAATCTCTTACATATGTGTCTATCTTCTTTTCCTTTAATGCAAAACCGTGCATTTAGAGTAGGTTGAATAAATTTGGATTATATGGTAACCAAAATTTTATTGCTAACTTCAAGGTTAACGCTAGCTTCAAGTTTGATGCTAGCCCAGTGCCACTCTTTCATAATGTCACCAGTCTTGCACAAGAATGTCCATATTAGGTCTTAAAAGACTAATGACTAATTTGTAAGATAAACAAAACTCAGCTTGTCCTACCTCATAAACCATAAAGGATGGACTTTCAAAGTTCAATAACTAAGCGTCAAGATCAAGAAATAGTGAGGTTAAACAAACCATCAATTTCACAATTTAAGCGTGGAAGCTGATTTTCGATTTGGTTCGAAATTGAAACACAATTGTTATTCTCAGACTCAAATGTTTGTAGGAATCTGGTGGACATTACACGAAGGGACTTAATTAAGTAATGGGTGACAAGAAGCTTTTAAGAGTGTACAATGGTGATAAGAATGATACATCAAGATCGATGCAGAGAATCACAGATACAAAGACCCTTGTGGACAGGAGAAATACTTATCTGTTACCCCATTTCCCAGAATTTAGATTAACTTTAAAATATGCCAAATCCTCAATACGAAATCTAATTATGGGTGCTGATATTTTCTTTCTAATTTCATTCTATTAATGGGCTCTAATTGAGATTTTTATTTATAAACCTAATCTTAGATTTAACTATATTTAGAAAATTAGGAGGAGACTCGACTCTTTTGGAGAAATAAATAAATTCTAAGAAGGAAAGAATGAATCCTCACAGATATACTTACTTACCAATAGTTCCCCTCCCTTCCTAATATTTAGTAATTTTCCTAATTTTTTGTGTATTATATAGGAAGTAAATCAATACATTCATTGTACATATTTAGAAAGTTCAATTATTCCTAATATAATCAAATATAAGATTAAGTTAACAAAGTAATTAAATTTGAAAAGTTCTCACCATAAAATTTCTTGATAAACCATCTTTTTCCTAATAGTTCACCACGGATTTGATTATAGGGTTAAAAGAAGGAAAGTATAATTAGAGTGAATAAATGATTAAAGCAAATAAGATTTTATCTCCCTTTTTGCTTCACCAACCTTTTCATATAAATACCAACACCACATCATCATCAACACAAACCAAACCATAATATAAACTCCTCTAAAACACTACTTTATAGATTCCTCCTCCTCCTCAACCATTACAAAATGGCCAGCCATTTCCTCCTCCTCTGCTCCCTCTTCCTCCTCGCTGCCACGACTGCTTACGGTGGTCGCCTTGGCGACTGGCAGCCAATAAGTAGCCGTGATCCCCACATAAGAGAGATAGGGGAGTTTGCTGTGCATGCTTATCATGCTACTTTGAAGCTTAAGAGCGTGTTGAAGGCGGAACGACAAGTCGTTTCGGGCTATAACTACCGCCTTGTCTTGACCGCGAAGGACGGGGGAGAAGGCGGTGCTCCCAAGAAGTACGTGGCTGTTGTGTATGAGAAAGAGAAGAATAATTATAAGTTGAAGTCGTTTACTCCTCTATCCTAAAAACTTTTAGTAGAATATTTCTCTATAGATACATGAAATAAATCAAAAGACAAATATTGAACCTCTTAATGTTTGTGTATCTTCTTCCTTAATGCAAAACCTTGCACTTAAAGCAGGTTGAATAAATTTTGGACTACACAACCAAAATTTTACTAGTAACTTCAAATTTGCTAGCCCACTTGCCAATCTTTCATAAAGTCAGAAGAATGTGCATATTATGTCTTAAAAGACTAATGACTAATGACTAATTTGTAAGATAAACAAAACTATACTTATCCGATTTTTTGATTTGGTTTGAAATCAAAACACATTTATATTGTTCACAAATGCTTGTAGGACTCTGGTGGTCGATCATTTCTGGTACTTGCTGCTATTCAAGAAGTTGATGATAAGGACAATTAGTTTTGCTTTACAAAGTGACTGAACCGAGGCTGCCATATATACATGGTGGTTAGATTTATGAAGCCTGCCATATATACATGGTGGTCAGATTTATGAAGCCTTTTAAACGTTGATATATATGAGACAATAGTATATGCAGCTTACACTTTGCGGGCAAGCAAACAAGGCAGTCAAAATTACTTGGTTCCAACTTCTAGTTCTACCCCAATAGATAGCAACTTTATTAGCACCAAAGGAACATACCTCATATCTGGAATATGGAGGGTAGAGACTTGCAGCCAATAGACCATGAATTGACCAATAGAATGCTAATCAAGTAAGGGCTGACAAAAAATTTTAGTGTACAATGGTGATAAAAATGGTACATCCAGATGTAGAGAACCACACAAGAGACCCTTAGACATGAGTGCACTTATCTGTTACCCCATTTCCAGAAGGATATCAAAAGATGCATCATATAAGCTATGTTTTCTATATACATCATCACTCCTTTATTCAGTGTCTCTATTCTATCAGAGAGACACATTGCTTTCTACAGTAGACCCTGTAAGCATACAACTTTGCCACAATTATAAGAAACTAATCAATACACAAATTGTTTTCATGGAGATATTGAAGCCACTAAGTATTGCAAAAATGGCACACAAGGTTTCTCATTACTCATCCCACTTCTTCTAAGAAGTGATTACATTAGCACCATATTAAACCACCTCAACCAAGAGCCATCGCCGAGCTTGGTAACTCCAGCTTGTAACCCAAGTGGGGGCCATAAATTGTTGGAACATTGAGTCACCTGAATGGGTTGGGCCTTGGTTGGTTGCTTACTGGCCTACCCTATCCAAGCTCTGAGTGATCCATGAGGGCCGAGTGAAGATTTGGGCTTCATGGTTCTTAGAGAGGAGGGCACCGCGTGAGGCTGGTTTCACAGAGCAGCGACAATCTCCCGCTCTCGGCAGTGGAAGGATAACAGGCTAGAGCCACCTTGACCCACCGTAGCCCAGAAGGTTGTCCACATTTGGACCAACAATTTTTTCCCCCTTAACCCTACCCCAAATCATCTAGATTCAAGAGCTTTTCTAAATGAGTTTCAACGGTCTGTGCAATTTTATGTGTCGTGCCTCGTTTCCTTACGTTTTCCAAAAATGAGAACGCCCCCTTTCACTTCTTCTGATTAGCCTATTGTTCATTACTTTCTTACAAGCATTAGGCTACGCTTATCTACATAATAGACTCCTATGTTATGCCCACAGGTAGTCAACAATGTCAATAATTTCGTAGACTCACCTAATGAAGGCACCAAAAACGCAAAATTGTGAAACAACAAAGTCCAATTATACGCCAGGTGTGTATCTAAATAAAAATAGATAATAGCAAAAAGAACACAACATCATGATGCAACACTCATCTCACTTCAAATCCAACATTAAAACAAAACACCATATTACTACAAATCCCGCATCAAGCTAATGAGCTCATAAACTAATAAACTCCACCAGAACTCTGCTCACAGCTCAACTTTGCTTCTGTCCAATCCTATACGGAGGGATTACTACCAGGCAGTTCAACCTAACGGTTGTACTTGGAAATCTTAAGAGACTAATACTAGCTACTAGCTACTAGATTGGCGCAACTCAGGTCTCACAAAGTCAGCATCTGGTGGCACGGAAATGTCAACAGAAGGTCTCAGTTGTGCGCAGACTTCAACAGCTCCATGCACTGGATCGGATAGGAAGTTACTGATCAGCTCGCGGTTGACTGGAGCACCACTGTCTACTGCTACCAGAGCCTGCTGGGTGAGGATATAATCGAAACGAGGGGCCCATTTCCTTGATCCTAACCTCGCTGTTGTGGAGCAGTTATCAACCATGAAAGAGACTCCTCGTGCATGCATAAATGGATTCAAGGAATCCACGGACTCGATTATACTTTCATTGATGATCTCTGAGTATGCATGTCCCTTCTTCCTCAAGATTTCAATCTGGAAAGTAAACAAGCATAAGACACAAATCAGCAATAAATTTAGGATGCTGAGAGAGCAACTACCAGAACCCACCCCATGCAAATTGGCAAAACTTTGATTGTGATTTTACTTGAGTAGACTAATTCCTATTCTTTTTCCAACTCAAAACATTAGAAACGCCATTATCAATCAAAAGAAAGTTGTGGCAATTAAATCATCCCATAACAGTAAATGAAAAACTATCATACCTGAGCCATCATCAAAGCCACGTACACGCCAGCAGTGAAAGGATACAATGGACCTAAGTCCCCAGCTGGCCGGGTGGATCTAACTCGCTCGCCAACCTTCCACATCCGTGTCTGATCAATTTTACCCATTGGAAAAGCAGGTAGACCTTCTTTTTCCTGTAAAATGGACAAGTGAACAAAGCCAATAGACAATAGCAGATGAGCTTATACTAATGTACAATTCATTTCATCATCAAGCTCCCAATGAAAAATCATTAAATTCAACATGAAGTATAAGATTACAACTATAACATGTAGGCATGGTTTAAGTAAAAAATGAAAGACTCACACTGAAGCGACGCCCAGCAAGGACAACACTGCGGATCTCATTACCACAGGCTACATCTTCATAGCACTCGTACAGTATTTCCATGCACGGGTAATATGAGGCACTATATGCAATCTCAAATTCCTTCTTACCTTCTTCAGACAGGGAATTGTATAAAGCCAGCATGCCCTGTTGCAAAAAAGGAAGCAGGCAGTCAAAAACTTGGTGTTTGCCTCCACCAAACTATATAATGAGGACTCTCTGTGCAGAGATAGCCAAGGACAAAATTGTGAATCTCCTAATTTGAGCTTAAAGCAACCTCAGTTGAGATGATCTTTGATATAATTCCAGTGATGCACTCGACTGTGTTCTTATAAGCCAGGTCTTCACTCATTCCATTTTCAGTATATCGTCTAAACAAGGACTCCACAATCCCATGAACAGCCCCAAGTAAAATACCTACAGCAAATAGAAAGTAAATGGGATAAATTGAACAATCAGATCACCACATAATGTGTCTGAGACAACAATCACCTCGCTCGCCAAAGATGTCACTCTTGTACTCCTGCTCTAGCGTAGTGGCAAATGTAAAAGGGGAACCCAGAGCAACCGACCATCCCAAGGCAACATCTGTGGCTCTTCCATCAATATCCTGCAAGCATATACAATTTAACACCCCATCATGAAATGAAATAGGCTAATGTAGCACAACCTTTTGTTACTTTGGTGAGAATGCATGTGATTCTGAAGGGGAGTAGAATACTCTGAAGACTGACCTGGTGAACTCCAAAACTGGAATTAATTCCGGCACCATTTATCTCTCTGCCTTGTACATAGAGTCTCCTCACAGACGGGCCCATTCCTTTGGGACAAACTGCTATTACACTTATATTCTTTGGAAAGTCAAGTCCCATTGACTGCAAATGCCCAAGAAGAAACCCGTGGGAAAGCCCAAGTATGCTATTTGGCTTCAAGTGGGAGAAAATTTTCTCATAGTTATCAGCCTGTTTGCAAGAAATACAGTTAGACATGCTACAAGGCAGTACAAATGGCGAGCATGACTGAGAAAGAAAAATGCAAAAGAGATGTATTGACTTCAAATTTTATGCATCAAAATTGAGCCATCAAAGAGACATGCACTCTGTTTAGCATTAACATCACCGAAATTCTGAAAATTTTAAATCAGAACCCTTCTATTTCAGGTTCTTTTTTGTGCTTGGCATTATTTTGAACAGAGTTCACCATCTAAGTTTTAATTGTTCTCATCCTTCTGTCCTGCTCAACTTTCCTAGCCTGCTAGACTTCAAGTGACTGACAGTAGAAAAACTAAGCTCACGTCACTTTTGTAGCCAAAAGATCTCTCTTCTTTTTTTCTTTTTGTATATCAGAAGATGTCAGAAGGCTAATGATGATGATGTCAGAACATTTGGACAAAACTAAATATTAATAAGAAGGACAAAACTGATTCAATAAAGTTGATGGATGAAATTGAAAAGAAGTTAAGAGGTGACATTTGTAGCATTGTTGAAGCACCTTTAACTCCTTGGTTATAGAATAGCAGAACCCAAGTTATTGTGAACACAAACACACATTTGAAGATACAGAGTAAGAAAATGCAACTGATGAGAACATTTCGTGATATTTGCAACATCAAAGAGAGTCAATCCCCTATTCAAGTTTCACAAGGAAAAGAACTATCAGGCGGAAAGCTAGTGGTGTAAAATCTGGTGGAGAAATGCAATGGAAATAAATACAGGTTTAACCATCCTCTTTACTATTTCAATTGTAGGGATAAAAAGCCTTAAAAGTAATGAAAATCAGGAAACCATGCAGAAGGATATCAAAAAGATGAAATAGTACATTCCGTCTTAGCTGCACAAATTCAAGAAAATAACAATACAAGGAATGCAGAAAAAAGGAACAAGAAGAATGTCATGGGGTTTTAATATTCATTTAAACGCACCTGCGCAGCATCAGAAATCAATAACAGCACAAGATCACTCCCAGAAATAGTTTCCCATATATCACCCAGAGTCCCATTCTCCTCAGTAAAACCAGCAGCACGAGCTTCATTGAAGGAACGAGAACCCTTTCTCAGTCCAATCTACATGACATAATTACCCACACAAACCAAGAATACACATACCAGTCAGTAGATTGATCATCTAACAAACCAAATAGACAAATCCCTTAAAGTGAAGAAAAACAAAACTCTAGTTAAACAAAAAGCATAAACCACCTTGACTACGATATCAGACTTGGCTTCAACAAGAGAATCCCTCAAATTCTGAGCTTGAGCAGGACCCTAAACAAAAAATAAGCAAGCTTTAGCCACTTATTACAATCACTCCTCCACACTAATAACAAGGTCCTATATGTTGAAGACTGAGCATTACCTGGGAACCCCAACCAATGACACCAATCTGCTTAATCCCTTTAAAGGCCTCGGGCAGCAAGTGGAACAAATCCCTCCCTCCTCTCACAATGTACTACCAACACAATCAAAATCAACACAAAACAACAATTAGCATTGGATTGACACATTTATTTATTCACTAAAAGAGTAAAGAATGGAACTTGAGAAAAAAATAAGAAATGAACACCTCATCGTGGCCAGCGAGGCTGATCTTTTCCTTCTTGAACACCGAGGTCTCGAAATCGAGGCTCACCAGCGGTCTCTTCTGCGTCGCCGGAGCCGACACCATCTGCGCGCCGAGGCATTTCACAGGCTTAAACGACAACGGGACGGAGACCGATAGAGGCCGCAAGTGGAAGAAGTAGTTGGCGGAAGTCGGCGGCGGCTTTAGGGTTTTGGTTGGTAATTTAGTGGAGGAGAGAGTAGCAGAGAAAGATGTAACCGCCGCCATTTTTGTCTTTCAAGTGAACGAGAAGCCACAAAACCAACAGCTTGTTACTTGTTAGTTATCCAGAACTCGTACGTAACGAAACAGAAACGCGCGAGAGATTTCTTTGTTTTTTTCCTGTTGGGATAAATCTGACGTGTCATACATTAGATTCCCCATCAAAGCGACGTCGTACCAAAATATGATTTATTAATATTAATGCTTCAAGTACTCTTTGTATAAGAATAATAATACAACATGAACCCTCAAAGGGACGTTATTTATAAAAATATTACAGGAGGGAACTGGCTTTGCTTATAGAGTGGTAGGCATTTAGGCAATGCCAAGCACGGTGTTTAGAGTCTTAGTTGCTGCCGGATTGGCGGAGCTCGGGACGGACAAAATCGGCATCTGCGGTGATGGAAATGTCGACTGGAGGTCTCAGTTCGGAGCAGACTTGGAGGGCTCCGTGGACGGGGTCGGAGAGGAAGCTGCTGATCAGGTCTTGGTTGAGGGGAGTGCCGTTGTCTACTGCTACGTATGCTTGCTGGGTGAGGATGTAGTCGAAGCGTGGCGCCCATTTTCTTGATCCTAATCTTGCTGTGGTCGAGGCATTGTCTACCATGAAGGAGAGTCCGCGAGCACGCATGAATGGGTTCAGGGAATCCACGGATTCGATCACGCTCTCATTGACTATCTCGGTGTAGGAGTGGCCTTTCTTGCGAAGGATTTCGATCTGGGAAGTAGGAGGAAGAAGTTGTTAAAATCGAACTCGAGATCTCATCCCCTCTCGGCCCTTTAAAGGCTTTGAAGACAACAATGAGCTATTGTAACTTGGGAAATGAGGATAGGTGTCAATGTTACCTGAGCCATCATCAATGCTATGTATACACCGGCAGTGAAAGGATACATTGGACCGAAGTCATCAGGTTGCCGGACAGCTCGGACTCGCTCGCCTACCTTCCACATGCGGGTCTGATCAATTTTCCCCATTGGAAAAGCTGGAAGACCGTCTTTTTCCTGTAACATGAGCAAATAAACTGTAAGGATCAATATCGAGAGGGAAGGCTAACTTTGATGTACATGGGAGGGGATGGAAGCATGGTAAAGCAATAGATGAGGAAGTGAGCGTACATAAAACCGGTGCACAGCTTGTACAACACTGCGGATCTCACTGCCACAAGCTACATCTTCATAGCACTCATACAAGATGTCCATAAAAGGGTAGTATGAGGCACTGTATGCAATCTCAAATTCCCTCTTGCCTTCTTCAGACAAGGAGTTATATACACCCAACAATCCCTGTTAGAAGACAGATATGTGAACACAGTGAGACAAAACTGGCGCGTCACTAACTAATTGAACAAACATCAACTTAAAGGCGCACGATAATAAAGGACGTCAGTACAAGAGTATGAATTCCAGAATTTGATGAATAAAAAACCTGAGATGAGATGGTCTTTGACATAATTCCGCAAATTCCCTCCACTGTGTTCTTATATGCATCATCTTCACTCATTCCATTTTCTGTGTACCGTCTAAACAAGGACTCAACAATTCCATGAATACCGCCAAGTAAAATGCCTATGGACAAAATACAACCATAAGTTAGCAAAAAGAAAAAAGAGTAGAGCATAACAAAGAGGTTGGTGAACCAAACTCACCCCTCTCCCCGAAGATATCACTCCTGTACTCCATCTCTAGAGTTGTGGCAAATGTGAAAGGGGAACCAAGGGCAACAGACCAACCCAAGGCAACATCTGTTGCTCTACCATCAACATCCTGCAAAAGTGGGAAACAGTAAAGAACAATGAATCAGTGTAATTGGATCACCCCGGCCTTCTGCCTGTGCTCTAGTCTGGGTTGCAAGTGTGTAAAGAGCAAGAAATACCTGGTGAACTGCAAAGCTGGAATTGATTCCAGCACCATTGATCTCTTTCCCTTGAACATAAAGTTTTCTTACAGAAGGACCCATACCCTTGGGACAAACAGCAATAACACTGAAGTGCTTTGGGAAGTCACGTCCCATAGCTTGCAAATACCCCAGGAGAAATCCATGGGAAAGCCCAAGAA
Source organism: Turnera subulata (assembly GCA_028386065.3). Classification (NCBI taxonomy): domain Eukaryota; kingdom Viridiplantae; phylum Streptophyta; class Magnoliopsida; order Malpighiales; family Passifloraceae; genus Turnera; species Turnera subulata. The sequence goes on from JAKUCV010007678.1 coordinate 64,823, forward strand.
TACTGTTTGACTTCATGAGGGAGAATATTTTCTCATAATTATCCGCCTGTTGCAAGAATATAAACACAACTGTTCAGAAAGAAGAAACGATGAAGAGATAGGAGCAATTCGCAGATATTAATCAGCAAATACGTCAGACTTCTTCAACTGAAAAAAAAACGCATAAAGCATGAGAAAACTGAATGTTTAGTACACAATACACAGTTTCTTCAAGCACTTACTGTAAAACATCAAACCACCAGAGAAAACATCAGGGGAAAAGGGTAATGTAAAAGGAACAAAGAGATTACAAAAGGATGTCCGAGAAACAAACTAAAAGTTGATTTCTCTTCCCTTCAACCAATGGAGAGTTGCTTTTAGTAGAAAACGATTTACACAAGTCATAGAGAAGAGAAAGTTGAAGAGCACATTCACAGCTAAGATCATAAGAGTTGGAATTGGCAAGTACTTCGCCTATGGTTCTCCGTTATAGGAAATTTCTAGAGAATGATTGTGCGCCAAGCAACTGCAGCAAAAGTTGTTTACTGTCTTAACACTGAGCAAAAACAATCATTCATACACTTTCCGTGACATAATCACAGAGCCAAATGCATCTTTAAAAAACCATCTCATTTATGTTGGTAAATTATATTTTAACACAAATAAGACAAAAGTTAAAATAAATTAAGTCAGGATGGCCGAGTGGTCTAAGGCGGTAGACTTAGCATCTATTCCTCTCGTTAAAGGGGGCGTGGGTTCAAATCCCACTCCTCCACTCCTGACAATGATTATTTTTGTTATTCTTTTTTTCTATGACTTATTGAAAGTACATATACAGAGCGACTATCACCTAAGCACAGCCACAAGAATGTCTACAAACCTGCATTTGTCTTTAATGATGACAAAATAATTTCAAGTACCAATAAGGCAAAAAAAATATATGGTCTAAGGCAATTAAAAACAATAAAATTAATGAAGAGATAAGAGTAATTCACCAAATACATGAGTAAAAACGCAGAGCATGAAAAAACTGAATGTTTACCAAGAAAACATCACGGGAAAAGGGTAATGTTCAAAAGTAGCAAAGATATTACAAAAAGATGTCCAACAAACAAACTGGAGCTGATTTCCCTTTGCATCATCTAATCGAGATTTACACTACAAGTCGCATAGAGAAGAGAAAGTGGAAGTGCACATTCACAGCTGAGAATATAAGAGTTGGTATTGGAAAGTATTTCGCACATTCACAGCTGAGAATATAAGAGTTGGTATTTGAAAGAATTTCGCTTATGGTTCGAAGTTAAAGTAAATTTCGAGAGAATGATTGTGCCCCAAGCAACTGGTGCAATAGATTTTTACTTTCACTGAGCAGAAACAATCATTGGATGCATACACTTTCTGTAACCTAATCACAGAGCTAAATGCATCTTTAAAAAACCATCTCATTTAAGTTGGTAAATTATCTTTTAATACAAATAAGACAAACTGAAAATTAATTAAGTCAGGATGGCCGAGTGGTCTAAGGCGGTAGACTTAGCATCTATTCCTCGTTAAAGGGGGCGTGGGTTCAAATCCCACTCCTGACAAACAATTTTATTATTTTTAATTGCATGTTTCTAAGATAAATCATGTTTTAATACAAATAAGACAAAAAGTATATTAACCAAGTCAGGATGGCCGAGCGGTCTAAGGCGACAGACTAAGCATCTGTTCCTCGCAAAAGAGGGCGTGGGTTCAAATCCCACTCCTGACAATGTACTTTTTTCCTTAATATTTAATGCATTTACCTTAATTTGAGGAATGTACCCACTCAATTCACATATTTCTTTAGATCATGTCCAGTAGTAAAAGATCATAAAGAATAAGAATGATTAGAGCTTGGTCCACAATTTATTTTTTTTTTTCTAATAGCAAGACTTACTGAAAGTACATGTACAGAGCTATCATCACCTAGGCATAGCCACAAGAATGTCTACAAAACCATACCGAGACACAATGACAAACCTGTATTTGTCTTTAATGATGACAATAGTTCTTAATACCAATAAGGCAAGAAATATATGAACTGGTCAGGATAGACTAGTGGCTCTAAGGCAACAGGTTTAACCCCTTCACAGGGGCCGTGGGTTCATATCCCAATTCTAACTACTGGAAAGTAAGATGAAAACATCTCACTTTGTCACATCTTCCTCCTATGAACAAACAACTAAAGAAGAAAACCAAACGCAGGAGACACAATGACCATTATAAATAAGAAGAATCAATGAAGAGATGTCAGGGCAAAGCTCGTAAACCAAATCGGAAACAAAAAATATGAAGAGATGAGTGTAATTCACCGATATTAGTCGGTATGAGAAAACTGAATCTTTAGTACGCAATACTCTACACAGTTTCTTCAGGCACTTACTATAAAAAATTAGACCCAGAGAAAACATCAGGGGACAAGGATATGTTCAAATAGAACAAAGGCATTACAAAAAGATGTCAAAGAAACAAACAGGACAGTTAATTTCCATTTTCCTTCATCCAACCAAGAGTTGCTTTAGTGGAAAACGATTTTACACTACAAGTCAGATAGAGAAGAGGAAGTAGAAAGAGAACATTCACAGAGATGTTTGTTCATAAAATTGAAAACTGAGATTATAAGAGTTGGTATTGGGAAATATTTCGCTAATGGTTCTCGGTTATAGTAAATTTCAAGAGAATGAATACAAAAGGATGTCGAAGAAACAAACTGGACAGTTGAATTCTCTTTCCTTCATCCAATCGAGAGTTGCTTTTAGTGGAAAACGATTTACACAAGTCACATAGAGAAGAGAAAGTAGAAGAGCACATTCACAGCTAAGGTCATAAGAGTTGGAATTAGGAAGTACTTCGCCTATGGTTCTCGGTTATAGTAAATTTCAAGAGAATGATTGTGCGCCAAGCAACTGCTGCAAAAGTTGTGTACTGTCTTAACACTGAGCAAAAACAATCACTGGATGGATTCATACACTTTCTGTGACATAATCATAAAGCCAAACGCATCTTTAGAAAATCATCTCATTTATGTTGGTAAATTATATTTTAATACAAATAAGACAAAAATCATATTAATTAAGTCAGGATGGCCGAGTGATAGGGGCCGTGATAATAAAATTGGAATAGCGTGTCTAGACTCGGCATCTATTCCTCGATAAAGGGGGTGTGGGTTCAAATCCAACTCCTGACAAAAAACTTTTTTATTTTCAATTGCATGTTTCTAAGATAAATTATATTTTAATACAAATAAGACAAAAAGCATATTAATCAAGTCAGGATGGCCGAGCGGTCCAAGGCGACAGACTAAGCATCTGTTCCTCGCTAAAGAGGCCGTGGGTTCAAATCCCACTTCTGACAAAGAATTTTTTTACCTTAATTTGAGTAATATAGGTACTCACAAGTAAAGAATTGTAAAACATAAGAATGATCTAAGGAGACGCTTAGAGCTTGGGCCATACACTTCTTTTTACAAGGAAACACTAAGAGCAAGATTTATTGAAAGTACATGCAAAGAGTTGTTATCACCTAAGCACAACCACAAGAATGTCTATAAAACCAGATAGAGAAGAGGAAGTAGAAAGAGAACATTCACAGAGATGTTTGTGAGAATATAAGAGTTGGTATTAAGAGTTGGGAAATATTTCGCTAATGGTTCTCGGTTATAGTAAATTTCAAGAGAATGATTGGGAGCCAAGCAACTGCTGCAAACATTGTTTAGTTTTTCTTCCACCAAGAGCAGAAACAGTCATTGGAATGATGCATACATCTATGACTTGATCACAGAGCCACATGCATCTTTAGAAAACCATCTCATTTATGTTAGTAAATTAGATAAATACAAACAAGACAAAAAAAATTAATAAATAAGTTAGGATGGCCGAGTGGTCTAAGGCGGCAGACTAAGCATCTGTTCTTCACTAAAGAGGGCGTGGGTTCAAATCCCACTCCTAACAAAGTTTTTTATTGTTAATTATTTTTTAGATCAATCACAATCACATGCATGTTTAGAAAACTTAATGTTCGGTAAGTTATATTTTAATACAAATAAGACAAAAGGTATATTAATTAAGTCAGGATGGCCGAGTGGTCTAAGGCGGCAGACTAAGCATCTGTTCCTCGCTAAAGAGGGCGTGGGTTCAAATCCCACTCCTGACAATGAACTTTTTTGTTATTCTTCTTCTCTAAGACTTACAGAAAGCTACTATCACCTAAGCACAGCCACAAGAATGTCTACAAACAAATAATTTCGAGTACCATAAAGGCAAAAAAAAAAAAAATCTTGAAGAGATAAGAATAATTCACCAAATACATGAGTTCTTCAACAGAAAAAAACGCAATGTTTACTACACAATACACAGTTTCTCAGGCACTCACTATAAAAAATCAGACCACCAAGAAAACATCACGGGAAAAGGGTAATGTTCAAAAACAAACTAGAGCTGATTTCCCTTTGCATCATCCAATCGAGAACTGCTTTAGGGAGAAACGATTTACACTGCCAGCCGCATAGAGAAGAGAAAGTGGAAGTGCACAAGAATATAAGAGCTGGTATTGGAAAGTATTTCGCCTATGACTCTAAGTTAAAAGTCAATTTCAAGAGAATGATTGTGCCCCAAGCAACTGGTGCAAAAGTTGTTTACTTTACTACACAATACACAGTTTCTTCAGGCACTCACTATAAAAAATCAGACCACCAAGAAAACATCACGGGAAAAGGGTAATGTTCAAAAACAAACTAGAGCTGATTTCCCTTTGCATCATCCAATCAAGAACTGCTTTAGGGAGAAACGATTTACACTGCCAGCCGCATAGAGAAGAGAAAGTGGAAGTGCACAAGAATATAAGAGCTGGTATTGGAAAGTATTTCGCCTATGACTCTAAGTTAAAAGTCAATTTCAAGAGAATGATTGTGCCCCAAGCAACTGGTGCAAAAGTTGTTTACTTTCTTAACACTGAGCAGAAACAATCATTGGACGGATACATACACTTTCTCTAACCTAATCACAGAGCCAAATGCAACTTTAAAAAACCATCTCATCTATGTTGGTAAATTATATTTTAATACAAATAAGACAAAAGTTAAAATTAATTAAGACAGGATGGCCGAGTGGTCTAAGGCGGTAGACTTAGCATCTATTCCTTGTTAAAGAGGGCGTGGGTTCAAATCCTACTCCTGACAAACAATTTTATTATTTATAATTGCATGTTTCTAAGACAAATTATATTCTATACACATAAGACAAAAGATATACTAATTAAGTCAGGATGGCCGAGTGGTCTAAGGCGGCAGACTAAGCATCTGTTCCTCGCTAAAGAGGGCGTGGGTTCAAATCCCACTCCTGACAATGAACTTTTTTTGTTATTACTAATACCTTAATTTGAGTAATGTACGTACTCACTTCACATATTTCTTTAGATCATGTCCAGTAGTAAAAAATCTTAAAGAATAAGAATGATTCAAGGTGACACAATTAAAGCTTGGTCCACATTTTTTTTTTTTTTCCTAATAGCAAGACTTACTGAAAGTACATGTACAAGCTATCATCACCTAGGCATAGCCACAAGAATGTCTACAAAACCATACCGAGACACAATGACAAACCTGTATTTGTCTTTAATGGTGACAAAATAGTTTTTAATACCAATAAGGCAAGAAATATATGAACTGGTCAGGATAGACTAGTGGCTCTAAGGCAACAGCCAACAGGTTTAAACAACTCGCTTTGTCACACCTTCCTCCTATAAACAAACAACTTAAGGAAAAAACCAAACGTACGAGACACAATGGCTATTATATATAAGAAGAATCAATGATGGGATGCGTGGCAAAGCTCCAGAAACCGAGTCGGAAACAAAAAAATATGAAGAGATGAGTGTAATTCACAGATATTAGTCGGCAACTACATCAAGTGTTCTTCAACTGAAAAAACGCATAAAGCATGAGAAAACTGAATCTTTAGTACGCAATACTCTACACAGTTTCTTCAGACACTTACTATAAAAAATTAGACCAAGAGAAACATTAGGGGACAAGGATATGTTCAAATAGAACAAAGACATTACAAGAAGATGTCAGAGAACAAACTGGACAGTTAAATTCCATTTTCCTTCATCCAACCTAGAGTAGTAAAACAATGTACTCACTCCACCTATTTCCCCTACACTATGTCAAGTAGTAAAACAATGTAATAAAAGAATAAGAATGATCTAAGGTGCCACGCTTAGAACCTGGTCCGTACTTGCTTACATATACAGAGCACACCCACAAGAGTGGCTTGTATCATAAAGTCTGCTTTGTCGCAATCTCACAACCCGACATCCTAAAGTTTGATGCACTCAATTTGTAGGAAAGGTTTTGGACAGTTGATTCTCTTTCCTTCATCCAATTGAGAGTTGCTTTTAGTGGAAAACGATTTACACAAGTCACATAGAGAATAGAAAGTAAAAGAGCACAATCACAGCTAAGATCATAAGTGTTGGAATTGGGAAGTACTTAGCCTATGGTTCTCGGTTATAGTAAATTTTAAGAGAATGATTGTGCGCCAAGCAACTGCTGCAAAAGTTGTTTACTGTCTTAACACTGAGCAAAAACAATCATTGGATGGATACATACACTTTGTGACCTAATCACAGAGCCAAATGCATCTTAATATCATTTATGTTGGTAAATTATATTTTAATACAAATAAGACTGAAATTATATTAATTAAGTCAGGATGGCCGAGTGGTCTAAGGCGGTAGACTCAGCATCTATTCCTCGTTAAAGGGGGCGTGGGTTCAAATCCCACTCCTGACAAACAATTTTATTATTTTTAACCGCATGTTTCTAAGGCAAATTATATTTTAATACAAATAAGACAAAAAGTATATTAATCAAGTCAGGATGGCCGAGTGGTCTAAGGCGGCAGACTAAGCATCTGTTCCTCGCTAAAGGGGGCGTGGGTTCAAATCCCACTCCTGACAATTAACTTTTTTGTGCTTTGACACATCTTCCTATGAACTAACAACTTAAGGATAAAACCAGGCCCAGGAGAAGCAACTCAAGGGCTATTATAACTTTATAAGCAACTCAATGGCTGAATGGTTAGTGCTTTATAACTTTATAAGCAACTCAATGGCTGAGTGGTTAGTGCTTGTATCATAAAGTCAGCTTTCTCGCAATCTCACAAGCCAACATCCTAAAGTTTGATGCACTCAATTTGTAGGAAAGGTTTTGGAATATCTTCAAGTTGTGGTTTTCTTTCTTTCACCGACAGTAGGAGAAGAAATATATCTAACAACTGAATGCCTATACAGTTATCCACAATCATAGCCACAAACAGAACAAAGAATCTTCAGAGCACAAAACTCAAGAGTGTTACGATGACAAACCTGTGCAGCATCCGAAATCAAAAGCAACACAAGATCACTGCCTGATATGGTCTCCCATATATCACCTAAAGTTCCATTCTCCTCCGTAAATCCAGCAGCAGCAGCTTCGGCAAAGGAACGGGAGCCTTTTCTAAGTCCAATCTATATCATGAGAATGTTGAGATCAGAGAAAATGAAATACTGATTCAGGAAAGATAACTTGATGCGCTAAGTTCAAGCAATCGGCTAGACAAAGCTAGGATATGGCATAGGACCGTCGATTACCTTGACTACAATATCAGAATTGGCTGCAGCAAGAGAATCCCTCAAATTCTGAGCTTGAGCAGGACCCTTACAAGAAAGAGAGACAAAGTTAGCAACATTCACTGCAGATAAAATATTTTTAATACTGCTGCTCAGATCAGAAATTAGCAGGTAAGTTGTCAAAACAAAAAGTCATTCATATGACATCAAGGTTGATTACGTAAATGGGGCCAGCGATGGAAAATGGACTTCTGCAAGATTTGAATAATTGAGAGTGATACAATTTAATTTTCAAGGAAGAGTTATTCCCAAGGAAGCAGCTGGTGATTAAATCTTTGGGAACAAACACTTTGATGGGATTTCGTAGTCAAAAGTATGTAAGACCTTCTATTTCTTTTACCATAAGGTACAAAAAGTTAATTGGTCAAGTTGTTACAGGGGACCATTCTCAATCCCCGGACACAAGTTCAACTTGTCATGCTGTTTTAAATTGGTAAGCCACTAAGCTTAGGCTTTGCCATCCTAATGGTTCATGTGATCTCTGTTCATGAAAGGAGGAAATCAGAGACTACTTATTATTCCGATGCTCTTATGCGGCTGCTGTTTTGAGAATGAATTTGCTGAAATGTAGTATTCATAGGAATATGGTTTATAGGATTAAGGGTTTCCCTGGGATAACCTTCTCTCCAGAGAAGGAAAAAAAAGTCTCAAGTCTATGGCTATATATTTCACTTTAGGATGGGAAGGAACAAGCTTATATTCTCTCAACAATCCAGTTCTTCGGCTGATATTATCTGTACCACCTATTCTGAGGTTAAGGCAATATTCTATTATTCTATAAAGCATCACCATAGGCCGCTAAATCCAGATCGTATCCAGCTATGTTCAAGCTACAATCCCTCTCCATCTCTGGCCCTCCAAAAATTGCATAATTTGAACAAGTTCATGAAAAATTATTGACAAAGCTGCAAAAAAAAGTGCTGTACTAAGGCATTCTAGGTAGGCTCATTTGCGTAAACATATTGAACCACTACCAGCCCACTCAACCAATCAAAAATAATAACAGTACCAATCAAATCCAGTCCACCAAAACTCCAACTTAATGAAGAAATCTCAAAGTCAATAGCCATTTTTACCCTTTGAGCCATCAAATCAAGTAAACAAGTAATGATTAATAAAGACAAAACCATAAATCAACTCCAATAAAATAAACAATACACCAAAGAAAGAAAATCAGAACAGGGGAATAAAAAAACATGACTCACCTGAGAACCCCAACCGATGACACCAATCTGTTTAATCCCCTTGAACGCATCCGGCAACAAGTGGAACAGATCTCTCCCTCCTCTCACAATGTACTACAACCAACCGAAATCGAATAAAAACGTCAATAAAAAATTCAATAAAAGGAAATGAAAAGAGGAAAAAAAATGAAACAGAGAGAGAACTACCTCATCGTGGCCGGCGAGTGAGATCTTCTCCTTCTTGAAGACGGAGGTATCGAAATCGAGAGACGGAATCGGCTTCACGGCGGGGACGGAGACCATCCGAGCACCGAGAGCCGACGACGATCCACTACCTTTACCATAACAACTACTCGCTCTAACCGCCTTGGATACGGAAGTGAAAGACCGTAAGTTGGCAGTGGGGACAGAGACGAAAGCCGGTTTCGCCGCCGATCTGGCGGCGGTCTTCGCCGCCGGGGTTGGGGTGGAGAGAGCCGGGGAGAAAGACGTGGAGGCCGCCATTTTAGTGAAGAAGAGGAAGAAGAGTAAAGGCCAACTACTACTACTACTACTGGAATAGTGCGCGTTATTCTGTTTCGAATTTAAGTGCAAGTTATTTTGAATGTGGTGGGCAGTGGCTAGAGTGCGCCGTTGGTGGAATGTGCGCGCTTTGTTTATAGCCCCAATGTGCTTAATTATTGGGTTGGATCTGTCCATAATGTTGTGGGGCCGGATTAAGGCCCACTTGTGTATCGGCTCACCTACCAATTCCCATGTGGGTAATTAATTAATTAATTGATTATCAGGTCTTAGATGCTAATAATTTTCTAGTATTTTACAAATGATTTTAGTAGGATTTGGGAAAATTTCTGTTTGTTTCAAATGTGGTGGGTCAATTTTTAAGAAATATGGGAATTTTATGTTTAGTTTACTAATCAGGGTCAATTTCGAAATTAAAAGGTTTTTGCAATGCTCATTAGCCATTTCCTAATTAACCATAATAGTACATAAATTGTAGTTGTGTGCTGTTTTATGTGCAGGTGAGATTTAACAAACTTGTTTTTGTCACTTTGTGTTGTGAAAGGCTCGGTTGGGCCAACCATTACTTTAAAGCTTGTAATATGAGGTATAGGAAAAAGAAAAAAAACAAAAAGCAAAAGAAAATGAAACTTTTAATCATGATATTCTTGTTGATAGCAATAAAGTCCACAAAGAAAAAGAAGAAGATAAAGTTCTAATTAATTACCTTTTTCTTCTAAAATTGCCAGCAACCAAAAAAAAAGTTTGAATCAGGAAAAAAAATCTACAAGCAGATAAGTTTCTTTTTCTTTTATACTATAATCGTGTGTTTTTTTTTTCAAAATTGAATTAAATTATAAGATTTAGTGGCATTTGGTACTAGGAATTAAACTTTATTCTCTGGAGAAAGTGACTATTGAAAGAGTAATTCCTTTGGCTATATAGTTTCTTGTAGTACATGGTATGTTCATTTACATTGCCAAAATGAAAACAAATTTCATATTCCTGGGGAAAACAGTGAAAACCACAAGGTAAAGTGCCAAGAAATTAGTATCTTTTCAAACTGAAAAAAAAAACCCCCCATTTGATTGAATAAACATCCCGGTAGTTGCTATGGGGATACACATTAATTTTTTAAAGGAGACAGACAAGATAGCGACTGATGCTTATTTGTGCCAGAGTGCAGAATCCAGACCACAAATTTAATACTACTACATTTTGGGAAATGCTCAAAAATCAGATGTCAAAAGTAGGGAAAAAGGACAAGGCCATGGTAGTTGTGTTGTTTGTGATACTTTGTATGATTTTGACAGTAGTTGGGGCACCAAATTGTCAGGGTACCGAACTCCACAAAACACTAATAATAATGACGAAAAAGAAAGACAAACCCTTGGCTTGAATTATCCCCACTCTCCTATCAAGACATATGCGCCATTGTAGATATCCTTCAAGAAAAATAAATTTAACAGTCAGATATCCTTCGCAACCGTATCTTTCAGTACTAAGTAGTGTGGTGGGATTTACCTTAAATTGAAGCTCAGATGGGAAGCAGACTGGGATTTTCTTTTTTTCTTTTTTCTTTAGTTGTTTTGAATCCCTTTAGCTGTTATGGCTGCAAAAGTCCTAAAAATTTAGGCCAGATCCCATTTGAGTCCTAAGATTCATTATTTGGCCAAACTTTTAATTATGAAATCCATGTAAGTCCTAAGTTAAGTTGCCGTTAGTTTTTTTTTTTTTTTGATTACAATGGATGTCTAAATCTACCCAAAAGTTGCCGTTAGTTTGAGGCGTTAACTTTCAAAAAAAATTGACAAGTCATCATAATGACCATAATGCCCTGATCAATCTAACTACAAAGCTTCCTCTTAAAAATTCATTTGGCCGCTGAAATTCAACCCATCAATAATAAGAAAAGGAAATTTAAATTTGGAATGTCATAAATACCATTCCATTATACTAAAAAAACATACTGAATTCATTTTTAAAGTTAACCCATAAGAAACTTATAATTAAATTTATATTATATTATTTTTACATGGTGCTGTTTATGTAAGTTTAGTTTGTAAAAAAATAATTATAATTTTTAAAAATTGCAAGATTCAAATTTTATCATAATTATGCAATATAGCAACAAGACTGATACAGCTTAAAATAGAAAAAAATATCAGGTGCGAAAAAGTTATTTGTAGAATCTATCTAGTGTAAAATTTAACAAAAAAATTATGAAAAATTTGGCAAAATGCATCTAATCACTTGGGAAAAAATTATAAAATTTTAATATTTGCTAAATTTTTTTTTTGTTCAAGGTAAAACTCAGACAATCTTTCAAAGTTAAACTATATATAAAATGGAGTAAGAATAATACTATTTCATTGCCTAGAACCCGAACTATTGACAAAAACATGCCCAGCCGGCACACAAGTTATGACTTCGAGTTGATGGGCATATAACTAATCCATGCAAACCACAAAAAAATGCACAAGTTCAATTGCTCATGACTAGAAACATACCATCCTTCTAATAAAAACAAACAAAATTAGCAAACATGAAGAAGCAATTCATGGTCTCTTGTCATGTGATTCTTAATTCCCAGCAACATTATCTTCGGTCATTTGTTGTTTGCCTCTCACTATTGCATCTCTTCGTCTTGCCAACTCTTGAGGTGTGATGTACTCGCAAGACCTTGATAGTTGGCTAATATTGCATACTGATAATTGTGAGTTGTGCCCTGATATGTTTTCTAGCACCCTTTGGCTTTGACTCCCAGGCTTATAAGTTGAAATAAAACATGTCAATAAATCAATAAGATAGGACAAGTAATAACTTAAAGTGTCGAGTAGTAATGACAAATTGTCCTTACGTTCAAAATAACTTGACCTGTTTGTTGATCCACAAACACACCAAATGCAGTAGATGTTTCTTCTTCCACTCTTTGTTTCTTTGCAGCACTTTTTACCTGCATAAACAACATTGACAGAATCAATTCGGTACATAAAACATCAATAAAGATTATGAACATAGCAAACTAATCTTACATTTAACTTTGGTTGTCTACGCTTTGGCTTCGGTTGAGTAAAGTTGGGATTGTCTTTATGTGTGCAAGTTGTCTTATTATGACCTTCTTGGAAACAAATTTTGGCAAACAATCTTTGAGCCTTTTCTGGTCATTTTGTGGCCATTGTGCAACTCATTATGCTCTTTTCTCCTATTCTTTTGTGGTCTGCCAATAGGTATTTTATGTGGTGGTTGCTGTGTAGGAGGTTTCCCCAATGATGGCCAAAACTCAGAACTTGGAACTCCGGTTCCTATATGCTGGTATGCCTTTTTATATTTCTCCTTGCCAAACCAATGAGACACATAATCTTCAACGGTACTGCCATTCTCCGAATAAATGGCAGCAATGGCATGACAACATGGAATGCCACTCAAGTCCCATTGTCTGCAGATACATGTCCTCCTCCTTAAGTTACCAATGAATTTATGACCCCTATGTAGCACCTCATATTCCGAACCACTCGTGAAGGCCAGGTAACAATCATTAGCTTGAACCATGTTGCTATGTATTTGCTTCCTTATTCTAAGCCCATAATTACCTTCCCATGTTTTAGCAAGCTCCTGATTTGTCTTCAACCTTTGCATGACAAGAGTCCTGATTGTTGGGGAAACTCGGGTAATTATCCCACTATAACAAACAACTAGTGAATATAATTCACAACTTATACCCGACAAAGGCGGCTTAGCCGGCCAACAAATGAAACAAGGCGGCTTTGCCGGCCAACAAATGAAATAAGGCGGCTTTGCCGGCCAACAAAGAGATAAGGCGGCTTAGCCGACCAATGTTGAATACTAAACAAATAAACAAATGCGGAAAATATAAAGGCGGAA
>JAKUCV010007679.1:0-22764 GCA_028386065.3 Turnera subulata
TAGTTCTATTTAGCTGACTATAACCTGACTCATATTTCTCATTGCTAGCCTAATGAACTCTAATATTTTCCTTAACCTGGTACATACATATTGAGCTAACTAGCAAAAGATTTTACTTCTTCTCTTCTAGTATTTCTGGTCTATATAGCTTCAAATTCACAACATTACTTAAAGTTCTATAAACCAAAAAAAAAAAAAAGGCATGCAGGAATAGCCAACATAACCAAAAGAGTTGACTGGTTTTTATTACCATTAAGATTCAATAAGCAAATCCGCTGAGCCAGCAGGAGAGCCGCTGAGCAAGTAAGTCACCACTTTCGCAGGTATTTGCCAATGTTTCAGGTCAGAGGTCAGCTCCAGTGTTAGAGACTTCAATCTTCTGAAAGGAGAAGGTTGATCCTCCATGATTCCCGGAACCATGGATAAAGTCTTCTTGCAAAAACAGCAAGATTTGACATCAAAGTTTCAATGAAAGCCAAAAAACAGTTTCCCATATATATAAGTAACAAATTAAATTGTAAATGCACAAAAGGGTAGCTAGAGGGGTGAGGTTTCGGGATCAAATAACATCGAGCTGTATAAAAAATTAAGAACAAAGGAGTAACTAGACAGACAATTAAGCCACACCTGAATGATGGAATAGGACAAGGAAACGAATTCTGCATTGTGAAGCCCCTGCAAGAATGTGAACAAACTTAGGCACAACTCTCGTTGATGCTCTTGCGGATAAATTGGTTTCGAGGCATCAACCACGGCATGTTTTAGGGCAGGGAAATCAACGGAAGGGAATCTTACATAACCACTACTGTTATGCAACAATGTAAAATCCTCAAGCCCTGGTGCTCGAATCTCGAACTGATGTGAATCACTATTTACGCATCCTCCGGCAACTATTGTAAGATTCACTAGGTTTGGCCCCATTGTCATCTTTACTAGTTCTTGGAATGATAAATATTTGCCAGAGAAGATACACTTAACCAGGGATAAGGCGATCAACTTGGGACATCCTTGCCTGAAATCAACACCACCAGATGAGCATTCTTTGTCACGGAAAAGGAACCTACAATGCTCAAGACGCAGAGTCCTTACTGTTGGGAAACGGAGGTCATTAGGGCTAAAATGGCAGCCTTTGAGCTCTACGGTTATCAAGGAATTGCATGAGAACATCTGGTTGGGGATGGTAAAACCCGAGGCAGTGAAGACAATGTGATCAACGTAGAGGGTTGTAGCAAATTCAATGATCTTTCCCAAGTTTATTTTTGACGTGATCTTTCTCACCTTGTCCTGGCGGCGACAATGCAACTCTAACTTGTTCAACTTGGTATAGTGTCGGAGCTTAGGGAAAAAAGAGCCGTAGTGATCAGTATGAGAAGAGGGACAAGGGGAGAAGTCCAAAGCAATGGATGGGTAGAAAGGAGGCCATAGTTTCTTCAATTGCCTGCTTGACTTGGTGAGGGAGGAGACTCGCACCATAGACTTCACGTCCAAGGAAGACACGATTTTCTCTAAAATATCTTCTGGCAATTTGCTCCATCTGTCCTTGTCGTCGTCCATACTTTCTACTCGCGCCATGGTAAGGGCGAACCCAGGATTTCTCGCTCGATTGGGGGTCCAAGTCTATATATAAACCAGACAGCTGAACATTAATTTTTGTTCTTTAATTGTCTCTTAAAGGATGAATCAAGAGTTCTGGATGTAAATACCACTGTAAGAGTGCAAGCGTTCTTTAATTTCGGCGGTTTGCCCTAGTTCTAGACTTATATTTTTTTAAGTACGAAAAAATAATTTGCTTTTTGAATAAAAACATTATATAATGAATAAAATAAAATAAATTTATTATTAAATTTCATTAATCAAGCTAAAATTAATGTTAGATTAATATTGTATGGTTTTCTTCAAATAATCAATAACAAATATATCAATTCCGACCAAAAAAAACAAATATATATTATTTTTTTTAGAAAGAATAACAAATATATAAATTGAATATAAAGTTGCTAACAAAAGCAGAAATAAAGGCTTACCCATAATAATTAAATAAAAAAATTAAAAGAGTAAATTAAAATCATTCCTGGAAAAGATGGGATATGAAGTGTTAGAGCCCCTAATTGCGCCAGCCCACCTTTAGGGGACAATAATATACGTAAGCATGATTAAAACTATAAAAGTTAGCATCACAAGCCCATAAAATATATTGCGTTCCAAAGTCTAGAATACAAAGATCTCTTGCTTAATCCCCTAAAAAAAAAAAAAAAATCTCTTGCTTAAGCTAAAACGCCGCCTACCAGCCAACGGGTTCACTACATCTTTAATTAATTAAACAAGTAAAGTCTACTATCTTTAACTTTTCGACTCACTGTACAACCTACCACAGTTATCATATGTGCAGGGAATTTATTTTGGATATACCTTTTTACATAAAAGGATGTTTATCTTAATAATAAATTAATTACAAATCCTAATCACCTCGTTTCATTTTATTTTTTGGCCTCGCAAGAATAATTTTCTGGGATCACTGAGCCCAGAATTCTCTACATGGGTCCCCGGTCCCCTCTCTCGCTCCAATTTTCCACTGACTTGAGGTTGGCAATGGCAGCTTATTCAAAAATCTTGGTCTTCTCATCACCAAATCACCACACTTGTCAATGCAGGTCTATACCGACGCAGACTGGAGCGGGAACATTGATGACCGAAAGTCTACCGAGGGGTTTCTAGTCTACCTTGGCAGCAATCTCATTTCTTGGGGTTCTCGAAAACAAAGGATTGTGGCCCGATCATCGACTGAGGCCGAATATAAAGCTTTGGCCGATGGAGCAGCTGAGGTTATGTGGCTTCAACAACTACTCACTGAACTCGGCCTCGAAACACAAGCTCCAACTATATGGTGCAACAATCTAGGAGCAACCTTCCTCAGCCATAATCCAGTCCTGCGAGCAAGGACAAAACATGTGGAAATTGACTTCCACTTTGTACTTGACTTGGTAGCACAAAAACGGTTGCAAGTTCAGTTTATTGGTACCCATGACCAGTTGGCCGACATACTAACTAACCTTTATCCACTGCTCGTTTCTAGAATCTTCGAGGCAAACTCAATCTCTCTTCCTCACCGAGTTTGGTTTGAGGGGGATGTAGAGATATGGTTTACAGTATGTCTTTGTAGAGTCCTTGTTGATCTTGTAAACTCATTCTGATCAGGTTCTAAGTGGATAGACTCTTATCTGTAGGTGATAGCTTTAGCTTGTTCATATCACTTAGTGAACTTGTATATCTGATGCTTGTATGCTAATTCTATAAATACAACAGTATACGGTTCACACAATTCACTGAGCCTTTTCACTATATTTCCTATTTCCTACACTTCTGGAGCGCTATTAACAGGAAAGAGAGCACATTTGATGTAAGACCAGAGGACGACGAACCAAAACATATTATGATTCATAACCAAAAGAGTTGATTGGTTTTACCTTTATGATTCATGCAATAAGTAAAGCTGCTGAGCTAGGAGAGCAGCTGAGCAAGTAAGCCACCATATTTGCAGGTACTTTCCAGTATTTCTTGTCAAAGGTCAGCTTCAGTGTGAAGGACTTCAACCTTCTAAAAGGAGGAGGTTGATTCTCCAAGATTCCCGGAACCATGGATAAAGTCTTCTTGTAAAAACAGCAAATATTTGACATCAAATTCAATGAAAGCCCAAAAACAGAATTTCCCATATATATATATGTAAAGGAAAAAAGAGTAAAAAAACAAAGAGTAGCGAGACAATTAAACCCCACCTGAATGATGGAATAGGACAAGGAAACGAATTCTGCATTGTGAAGCCCCCGCAAGAATGTGAACAAACTTAGGCACACCCCTCGTCGATGCTCTTGCGGATAATTTGGTTTCCAGGCATCAACCACGGCATGTTTTAGGACAGGGAAATCAACGTATGGGAATCTTTCATAAGTAGTATTATGCAACAATGTGAAATCCTCAAGCCCCGGTGCTCGAATCTCCAACTTACGTGGATTACTTCTTACGCATTCTCTTGCAACTATTGTAAGATTGATCATTAGGTTTGGCCCCATTGTCATCTTCACTAGTTTTTGGATTGATACTTTGCCAAAGAAGGTACACTCAACCAGTGATAAGGAGATCAACTTGGGACATCCTTGCCTAAAATCAAGACGACCAGAGCGGCATTCTTTGTCTTCACGGAAGAGGATACTACAATGTTCAAGACGCAGAGTCCTCACTGTTGGGAAACGGAGGTCATTAGGGCTAAAATCGCAGCCTTTGAGCTCTAGGGGGTTATCAAGGAATTGCATGAGAAAATCTTCTCCGGGATGGTACAATGCCAGCCGGCAGTGAAGGCAATGTGATCAACGTAGAGGGTTGTAGCAAATTCAATGATCTCGTCAATGCAACACTCCGGCTTGGAACCATACAACTCTAACTTGTTCAACATGGTATAGTGTCGGAGCTTAGACAAGAAAGCGCTGCAGTCAGTATGAGAATAAGGGTTGCAATCAAAAGCAATGGATGGGTAGAAATGGGGCCATAGTTTCTTCAATCGCCTGCTTGACTTGGTGAGGGAGGAGACTCGCACCATAGACTTAACGTCCAGTGGAGACACGATTTTCTCTAGAATAATATCTGGCAATTTGCTCCATCTTTCGTCGTCGTCGACGTCCACACTTTTTACTCGGGCCATGATCAGGTCTGATCCACGCTGCGATGGAGGATGGAGAAGAGTTGTAGGGGGTATGTATTGAGACGGAGAAGATATTCTTATGATTTAGATTTATTTATATTAGGGTTTTTCTATGCCTAGGCTTAAATCATAAGCTATGGAAAACAAATTCCCATAGTTAGTAGATAGTATATTTTTTTAAGTTGAGAGTGCGAATCCTACCGTTGGTCGTTTGCCCTAGTTTGGGGAGCCTCCCCTCAACCTAAATTACATAAATCAATCTTTAAAGTAAAGTGATTATTTCAATCACTTTCAATATCCTATTCATTAATTGTAATTATTTTTAGGGGATTTATCATGTTTCAAGGTAGAAAAACTCTATTATATTAATATAAGTTCCGTTGCTAATATATAATAGTAATATCACGGTGCGTGCTTAATAGGTGCTGATCGAAGTCCGGGAGAAATTAGTCTCCTGTGGACGAGGATACTTAATATAAAAAAAAATAGTAATATCACAATCTAATGATATAGATATTATCCAGAAGTGGGACTGCTAGTCACAATGCCTCGGCCCTGCTAGCCACATAGTTACCTACGATTCATTAATTTATCTGCCAGGAGGCCCACTAACTCTAACTTTTAAGGATTCAAATAAATAATAATTACTATAATATTATCCATATGGCTACAATAGATTCTTTTTTTGAAATTGAGCGAGTGAGTTTCCCACAAGAAGATAAATAGCAATAGTTTAATCATGGTGGGTTTCTCTCCCTTAATTACAGGTAAGTTTAAAAATTAATGAATGGATAAATACCTACATGGCAAGTGAAGTAGGGGTGAGACAACCTCCCTCCTTCTAAACTTTTTTCCCACCTGAAACACGTGATAGGTGCTCTTAGTGCCTAAACACTCAAATTATAGATTTCTTTGCCATCAAAAATGCTTTTGCAATGGAAGCCATTTTGGGGCAGATTGTGAAGAAATTTGTTTCATAGTAGACCTGGAAAGGTGATTTTCATGTGACACACACCACTTGAGTGATATTATCTTTGATGACATGGAAAACTTGGAACGTTATTTTATGCAACTGAAGGGAAGACAGAAAACAACATTTGGAGACAAAACTATAGAACTTTTGTAGCACTCAGAAACACTCAGTTTTTGCAAGAATTTCCACATCAGTCAGAAAATTCAAGATATCAGTGTCATTTGTTGGACATTGATCGGATAGCAATCCCTTGGCTGGCCAGTGAAGGCTCTCTGCGCAAGAATGGCATTGACAGCTTGTGTAGGATGGAATGCATCCCAAAACACATAGTTGTTTCTGTTTGTGCATGGAACGGCAAATGGTAGACATGTTATTTGGCCTTGGTTCCTCCCAATTCCGCAGCAACCCCTATCAACAACACTAAAACCTGCATGCATTCATGAGAAACAATTGGAGTGTTTAGACCATATTAATACCAAAACCATAGTCATGTGGTTTAATTTTTCTTTTACTCACCATAATTTCCAGGGTTGTTTAGGATGTCACCAACTGCACCATAAGTATTGCCGTACACAAAGATCGCGCCGGGGTGCTTGTTCAGTTGATCAACGAGCGATCTAAGGCCTTCATTGAAGGTACCAAGTATCTGGTTGACATAATCAACACATCTGTCCGGCGGGGCTTGGCCGGAGGCTCTTTGATTTGGAATGCAACCAAGAGGTCCAATTCCTGCCAGCAGGAATTTCCTTAGTCCTAGACTGTATAATGTCTGCAACAGTAACAAAAACGCAATAACTTAGACCAAAATATACCAAAAATAATCATTCACTGAAGAAAAATAGAGCTAACAGACTCCAATAAAATGAAGTGTGATTGTTAAGTACCAGAAGTTGACGGGCGTAGTGATTAAGCAGAAGGTTAGCAAAATCTGGGGGGCTGTAGTTGAAGCTGGAAGAGTATATTGAAGGCATCAAGTAATTATTGATGTAGTCATTGCTTCCAAATACTAGAACAGCAATGGATTTTCCCAAGTATTCAGTCAAGTTGGTGCCGCTCATCAGTGTTCTAAGTTGATTTAGTGTGGTCTCAAAGTTTAGCACTTGTTGACTCAAGCTATACCTTTGTCCCTGCATAAGTAGGTGCAATGGTGCATTTTTAGCATACCAAAGTCAGTTGAAAATAGAAGCATTAGAAGATAGTAATATCTTTGTTTTCTTTGGTGAGATTACATAGTGTTGGCCTGATTCATCTAGGATGCCAGCAGCTGCTGAAGCATAGTTTACTCCTCCAAGTAATCTGGATCCTGCGGTCGAAGGATTCGCGAAAGCCGGAGGATAAGGCACACCCAACATCTCCCCTGCAATTCTATGAAAGGATCAAGGATGGATACAAAGTTGGTATGAACCTCCTGCAGCTCATACAAGTATTTGACAAAGTACATAAAGAAATGGTTCATTTTCTTTGCAGGGAAGGCCTCATAGTGCATGCAATTGTGCTATGGAAAATTTACTTACCAAGTATGTCAACAAAAGTTCTTCCATTGCTGAATCTTCCAGTGGGACCAACATTGTAGAAATCTATACCATAAGGGTAGTAATTAGATCTTGCAATGGAACTGAGATAATTATTGTTGCCAACATCTACCAAGGAATCCCCAAACACAAACATTGCCGGAACCCTTGCCGACTCTGCAACATTCCTGTTTGAGGATTGTATGATCATAAACATCAAAGGAACCAACCATAGCATTTTGCAAGAAATAGGCATCATGGTTACCATACCCTTCAAGGTAATACTAACAATAGCTAACATAATATAATGGTCTGGTGGGGATAGAGGTTTTGAAAAATGATAAGAACAAGAAAATAGTCATACTGAAACGGTTTAGAATGCTATGTAAGCAAAAAACAGGAACTTTCTTTAGTATGTGCCTTTATTCCTGGATTTGAGGTTCCCTTTGTAACGTCTCCTTTGCCTTTTTCTGCTTTCTCTTGTAAGCTTGGTGTGTCTTTTTCTGGCTGGTTTGCAAGTTACACGATATTGGTTGTGTTTGATATTTGGTGCAATTAAGAACTGAAGGGTCATGCCAACCCAGCTTTTGTAGTCTAGTGAATGCAGTCTTCACTTGTGGATATGCAATTATGGAGCACGAGAAGCGAGTGCAGGCTTTAGATGTTACGAGATGACCTCCATTTCAAGTCCAAAACATTTCCCACAATGCATAACATCATATCACAGAGGTCCACATTGACACATCCATTACAAAAAAAAGTTCTCATCTAATTTTAAAGGTTTTGTTTAGATTGGATCTAACAGTTAAAACTTTTGGGTTTTCTGTTCACCTACTTAAGCAAATTCTCTTGAATTTTTTTTCAACAATGCTACAAATTTGGCAAGTAGCGATAGTATTGTAGGACTCGGGTTTGAATCCCTGACGTCCAGCCAAGCCCCATAGTGTGACACATGCCGAATATGGCCTTCCACACATTGTGGGTGGTGGCCTTTGCGCGCGGTGATCTCGGAAACTATGATGTTTGGCGAGTGAGGGTGTCCACTGATGTCCTGGTAGGCGGTCTCCCCTATTCTAATGCCAGGATGTATTTAGTATTGACCGGAACCTGGATCGACGAGGTGATGATGACATCACTAGACCCTTTTTTCGACAAATATATATAATCACCCATTACTTATGAAATCTGTCTATAAAAATATTTATATCTACCAAGAAATTCTGTATGCAATCATTTGCTACAAAATTTTAGCCCCTAATGTGTTTCTTATATTCGAGTTGGCTTTTTATGCAGATGCTCTCGTCGTACGACAACTTGAGTTAAACCTCAACAATGTAGAAGCAAACTTAGCATTTACCTAAGCATAGAACTAAACAGAATACAATACATTAGATGTAAAGGGAAAAAAATCCATTACACTGTTAAGGAAATGTCAAATTGTCAAGGCACATCAGGCACTCCTGACATGTTAAGCTCATATGCATTCAGTGATGGAAGTAACCACTTAAAGAAACCCAAATTAGTTTCTTTGTTATATCTCTGGTTTGAGTACTCCACTAACATATTCCACAGCTCTCCAACTGTCCATCCATGAGACAGAATCCAGTGGCTCACCTGCCCCAAGACATGGCCACAATGAACATGAATTAGAAAAGATCTAAGACCATCAAACTAGGGAAAGAATATTTCATCATTTCACTATTCAGAATTATAATCCTTCAACAGCAAGTACACAATAGTATACAACATCCCAAGATATTTTGAAAGACAATAACCAACTTATCAATTTCCTTGGCTACATGGAACTTAGAAGGCTGCAAGTATGAATTTCAAAGACCTTAAAATTAAGATGTTAAAGAATTCACAAAGAAGAAGATATACCCGTTCCAGGTTCTGCAATGACTCAATGCCAAATGTGAAGTATAGAATGAAAGGTCGTAATGCCTGAAAGCGAAAAACCCAATTTATTCACGGGTTAGCAAGGAACCACATTATAACAGCTACAAGAAATACCAGCGAGTACATTTCATAACAGACTACTATCATAATGCAGGGTGCACTTTGCTTGTAAATTTATTGAATGTAAGAGAATCTATTATTTCTATCACTGAGTGCTCAAAACGTTCAGGAGGTTAATTTTGAGGTCAAATTACCTGAGATGCTGCAAGCCATTGTATTATGCTCTTGACTTCAGGATCGCCACCAAAAGCACCACAGCCCCAATTTCCAGTTGCAATTCCAATTTTATCTTCATCATTTATAGAACTGGCCTGCTCTTCAGGTACTCCAACCAATTGGTCGATACATTCTTCTTCCCGCATTTCAATTTCAACAGAAGTTGAGCATGATTCATCTAACTATCATAGAGCACAAGAACAACAATTAAGAAGGGAGAGAGTGTAAAAATGTTTGCAGCAGGGGGAAGTTGTACAGAAGGCATACCAAATGGTTACTTTTGAATACAGTATTAGAAGCATTGTAATCATGTTTAAACTTAGATCCTTCAAGCTCAGTGCCTTGATTGTGAAACAGTCTTTCATAGAGATTGCATTTAGATTGATCATAAAAGCCACAGAATGCCTTATTGGTCTCCCTGAGAAAATCAAACAGGTTTCAATTGATAAAATGTCTTGAGGGAAAAAGACAATTAGAAGGATATAATGCAGAGCAGATATGAATGTATCAGAATTGCACACCGACGGAGGTAGTTGAGTTTGTACTGTCTCATTCCCGGGCTGCATAAAGCATCTATAGCAATAATCCTGGTTTTACGTCTTCTGAAACTGTCAACCTTCATTTTGTCCACATGATCACCAGAAAACCGAAATGAAGAGGCATATCTGCACCACATAAAGGATAGAGTGAAAAGAAATTTTGATTGCAGCCAAGAATAGAAGCTGGCATTATACATAAACTTATAATACATCAATCCACCAAGTTATGCCCACCCAGTGTAATCTGAGAATCTTTCAGCACCAACAATTTCTATAGCCACATTGTCTTCCATGCAAGGCAGGAAAAGCATCCCAACAATTAACTCAGGATTGATCATGAAGCGGATCTCTTCCTGCATAAGGTGATGAAGACAACAAACTAGTAAGCAAAAGATATCACTCTTTTCTTTTCGGTAAGAGAATATAAAAGAAGGCAACTATAATACGGTGGTCTGGAGAAAGGCAAGGATTCTATTGTAAGTATAGGCCCTTAGAAAATACAGCTTCAATTGTTCATTATATAAGTGTACCTGCACACAGCCCCTATTAAGAGCACCACCTCCAAGAAACTTGTTGGCAAAATCAACTTCAAGAGCTCCTTTTGATTGATCTTCTATGAATCCTGAACCATGGACCTAGAAAATTATATGAATAAACTAATCATAAGATAATAGCAGAGACAAACAAATTGCACAGACGATTCCATTTATATAATTGATATCTGAATTTAAGCACCCCATGGACAAAACCTGCCCATGTCCCACTTTACCTCAAAAGGGCAGAGGGGAATACCCGATTTGCTCCAAAACTCGGCATTGGGATAAGAAACATTCAGAAGCTGCTTTTCCAGTGGAAGAACCTTCCTCTCAAATGAGACATAACCAGTGGGCATACATGAAGATATCCTTTCAAAATAATGTGTAATACACTTTATTTTGTGTTCTTGTGCCTCAGTGTAGTTTTCATATAACGACCTGAAAAGTAATAAACTAATTTACGGAACAGTGCTCGCAGATAAGAAGAATTGAAGAAAGAACAGAACCAATGAGAATAAGCATTCCTGAAGTTTATTAAGACAACTTCAAGACATAAATCTATCAGAGTGTTCATGTTTGATTACAAAACTTGACAGACCAAATCAGTGCATTGCAAGTTTCTAAGACCATGGCATCCAAAATCTAAATGGATCTCATATTTCTTAGAGACGAATTTGTATAACCCCACACAAAACACTTAGTTGTATACAACAAAAACAGAGTACTAAACGAGTATTTCCAACTAACTCCATAGCGTGTATACCTATTCCTTGCAACCCTCTGGTGGGTCCTAACCCAGCACAAAACGGAAGCAAGTAAGAACAGTAATTGGTAAGAGATAATCGACTGTACAATGAGGGAGTTACAATATGAAATTGCATCCAAATAGTATCAAAAGAAAGTATGATTATTTATGACAGGAAATGAACTCTTGCACGACTAAAAATCACATAACCGGGTCTACAGGCAGTAGACAAAAAGGAGAAAAGTTAGCATTAAGAAGACATACTCAAAGAGATGATCAAAATTGATCAGAGGAAGATATTTTGCACCTCTTTCATTCTCCGGGAACAAACAAAAGAAAGCACACGCGAGGAGCGCAGCAATCAACTCCTATAGAAAAAACAAGCAGCACTGACATTAACAATCAACAACAAAAAGCTTCTTTCTTTAGAGAGAGGGAGCACCGAAACAGAAACCGGAGACCTGAGAGAGGAAAACTATGCCTGGTTCTTGAGAACCCAGAAACCGCAGACCGGTTTCCACACCGGGAAGCAAGGTATCGGCGTTTCGGTAGTGGGTTTCAAGTAAGGAAGGCAAGCGCAGAAGCAATCCGGCCAGTTCCGGAACCACCTCGCCGAAACAGGAAGCGGCCTCTGCCCGGGAAATCAGCTGTTGAATCAAACATAAGATGTGGGTGTAAGAAATAGAGAAGGGTTTTGGTGGGTTTAGTGAGTTAAGCCAGTGACCTGCGTACCTCATCGAAGTAGAGAGCGTATCCCTCGGAGACGGAAGGAGGCAGAGGTCGGTGGAGAGAGAGGGAGGTTCTGATATCGGAAATGGCGGCGAAGAGGGCTTCACCGGAGCTGACCTTGGATTGGTGGGGACCCAAAGAGAGGAACTTTAAGGCCTCCACGGCCCGGGAAGGCCAGAAGAGACTGCCTCCTCGCTCCACCACCGGCAACAGCCCCTGCATCGACTTCAGGTCTTCTCTGTTCTCCATTTTCTCTGTTGGTTGGGTTGTGGTCAAAAGCTTAGTATAAAACCAATGTTAAACTCTAATTTGTTCACACAATATTTTCTTTATATTTTATATAGTTAATATCTATAGTTGAATTTTGTAAACAAGCTTGTCTATGTTTTATAAAGTCAAGTTCGTAATATGTGTGACAAATTGATATAGGAGATATGTGAATTTGTGTGAATTTCTCAAATATTTATTTTAATTTTCTTATTATTTAGTTTGTCCTAACTTTGGTGGAACTGTGATAAATTACAACTTACAAGTTAGTTTGGTTTGGTATTTAATGGGCGCCTCATGGTAAGCGCCTTAATTATCTATATCTAATATTGGGGTTTGATTTGTGGTTATATGTGTGATATGTCCAAAAATGAATTCTTGTGGTGATGCATGGTCTTTCTAATTCAGGATATGGATCCAAGGAGCGATGATAATACTATTGAATTGATGCTTTTTAAAAAAAAAAAATGAACATAATGCGGGTTGATAGAATAAAATTCAATAATTCTACCTCAACTCAGAAAAGAATTAGCACCAGAAAAGGGGATACTAATTAAACTAGTTCAACCATGTTTTATAACAATACCAAGCAACTGAGGAAATGCAAAGAAAGAAGAGGCCTTCACTAAAAAGAAAGAACTAAAGGTTGCTAGAGTGTTTTGTCTATCAAAAAGCAATTAATAGCTATAAACAAAAGAGGAGGAAAAGTATGGAACTTGTTAATACTTACCAGTTACCACGCAATATTGTTCATCCTAGAAAAACACTTGCAGCTTAGAAAAGCTGAAACTCAACAAATAATATGTGCATCCTATCCAGTTTTTAGACCTTTTCACGACCATAAAGGATCTGCTACCTAAGGTTTTTTTTTTTGAACATCCGTCATACTTTCTCATTAACCACTTTCTTTCATAATTACACTGAGGTGGGTGAAAAGCGCCCATCCCTGCAGAAGCCGCCTGTAAACCGGACTTTGCAAGACTGTCCGCAGCACTGTTGGCTGTTCTATAGATATGGCAAACAGTAACAAAATCAAACTCAGACAATAAATTCCTAATCTGCAAAATCAGTGTTCTTAATATATTAGTCTTAAGCTTCAACCATCAGCTTAAGAGGATTAATTTTGATCCTTATTACTATAACAGGAAGATATCCTTGGTTATAACAAAAAAAAAAAAAAACCTATAGGAGGATCCTTAATGAATAGGACAACCAATAGTGTCGAGCCATAAACCCCACAAACCCAATTCATCCCTTTTAAAGACTTCATGATGCCACCCACTCCCTGAATTTGTATTCTGCCACGTTCCACATGTTCATAAATGGTGTGATTGATTGGAGGGGAAGACACACAGGATAAATAGTGTTTCAAATTCAGAGCAAACAATGTAGCAAAACGTTTGGATTACAGTTGTACACATTATAGAGACATCCAAGATTGATTTACACAATATAAAATAGGAGATATTATACACAGACCAATATCATCCCTGTGCTTGTCATGTGTTAACTTAATTTGCTATAAAAACCACCATAGGTGTACTTTAGTTAATTCACTTAACAAAGGGTACATGCCTGCTCTTCTGGACAACATTACAGGAAGAGTAGATATTGTTAACCTGACTCCTTTATTTGAATAGAAAAACAAAGATAAAGAGCCGTCGGCAGCAAGTTTGGCCCATTGGTACAAGGCTTTGCAGGACATGTGTCCTGTGACAGGAAGGATAGCAGTGCATATCCATGGCTTGTGGTCATTTTCCAAGCCAATGGAATGCTTTTTTATGGGTTAATAAAATCTTTTGGTGGGATAGTTATTGTTTGGAATCATTATCGTTTGTATAAAATATACATTGCAATTCATGTCAAGACATTTTATCCACCTTCTCTTATGAACGCTGTTGTTGCTTTTAAATATCATTTCAATTCGTCCAACAAAAAAACATGCAATTTAATTAAGATTTTTTTTGCTTCCAAGAGGCAAGATTGTTGGATGAGAATGGGTTAAACACCTTTTATATACCTAGAGTTAGAATTTCTTATCTGTCCCGATCCTACATTCAAGAGTTTTTGTGTTCCTTTTATGTTCTCAGTTTAAATTTTTATTTTTATCCCTCCTGTGTATGTTGGACAATCTGGGCCTTGAGAATAGTACAAGACTAAATTGGAATTACTAAAAAAATCTATAATGTGCTTTTGATACATATAAATTAACCCCAATTAAGGTTAATTCGGATGTGATCTTGAGGCAAGTACACAAGCTTAATTGAAAATTGGAACATGAACCTTCTTGTTTATTTATATTCTTCCTATTTGATGTATCCATTGCGTCAATGCAGGATCAACTTCTTTAATAATAGTCCTTTGCACCAAAAGTCAAAGGGGGAAAGAAACTTGTCCCTTAAAATTGTCGTACAACGGCAAATTTATAGTAGTGATGGACATTGTAACTCTTGTGTCTTGTGATCTTGTCTCTTGTATAATGGATTTTGTACATGAAAGAAAGAGAAAAACTAGAATGGCACGAGAAGATATCATTTGAGTTTGGACCTTGGAGGAAATTTTTGGGGGTCTATTGATTGAAAGTTTGAAAAGAAATGTGTCGATTCTCTTATAAAACACAATTTTTTTTTTTTGATAATCTTATAAAACACAATTAAGAGCACAAAAGATAGCTAGTGGAATTAATGCTCCACTCCTTTGTGGTAATATGTCCCTACTATAATAGATGACATACTAACTGCTGAGAACTATATGTTTATGCCACTGACTTGCGGCCCTACCCTTTGCCAATATTTCGGTACTCTGACCTTGGGCTTAAACTGAATATTATATAATCAATGAAGCACTTAATTCTTTAAACGAAAAGTTAATAATGAAGCTTTATTTAAATTCAATATTGTCATAAAAATAGAGTCATTATTGAGTAGAAGACCTTGGTAATTGAGCACCAAAGCTATAAGAAATGTGGATTCCCAACTGCACCATATGTGTTCTTGATGAGATCTTTAATGGGTATTTTTACCATAACTATTAATTCCCCTACTTGGTTGATCCGAGTGGTACTTGATAAACGATTTAGTTATTCTAATCAAGGTTACTAAACCCGACCCGACCATTGACCCGTTATAATTGCTGGGTCATAGGTTTAGAGGTCTAATTGAGGTTCAACCGAATTTGACCCGTATTAGAATTAATAGTGATGAAAATTCATTTTCTAAGAAATAGTCCAATAAAAGGTCAAAACATGGCCCGAGCAAGATAAAATTATAGAAATTTTGATTTTTACTTGGTAAAAAATAAAAAAATAGATCATTAAACCCAAAAGACCCGGATAACTGGTTGTGACCCGATCAATTTTTTAAATGCTATAACCCGGAGGGGTAAAAATCCAAATTTGCTTCCGGGTCATGGTTATCCAGTTCAACCAGCTAGGTCGATCCGGCTTTGACAACAATGCTTCTAACCAAATCTTGAATTCGAGACATTATGTATGTTAAAGATTTTGTCGAGATACTCGCCCGCCATAGTCTCAGAACGGGACTGTAATGTGGTATCCTATATAAGATGTCATCTAGAGAAAAACTACTATTCCATAACAATTATTTTCCTACATCACCGGTTATTATTGTACACTTTCTCTTTCTGTAGACCCGGATAGGTCTTCTGGATGGAGGAACAAATTATATCAAAATGTTCATTTTGACAATTTGTACAGTCCACAAATGGTACATTTTCCTCTAAGGTGAGTGGGAGAAATTTCTAGAGTTACAGTAACCAATAGGCTTTGATTGTGGGGGCTGACTTGCTTAGCTAAGTTTCCGGGCATTATGGGCCATGCCATGCCACTACTACTAGTTAGTCAACTTAAGGATTAGTTATGGAAAAAAAATGGCTACAGGGGAAGAAAAATAAAAAGCAAGATGACATTATAAATATGTAGCCAACCCTCTATCAACCTCTGCCTCAAAATCATAAAAGAAGAAACATAGCCTTTTGAGCTACTATTGTTCCTTCTTTTCTCCAGGGTATCAAGTGTTTGTTGGGTTAACTAGATACACCAACATATTATATTTATCCAAGATAGATAGATAGATAGATTGTTTAGGTAACAAATATATTATCATGGATGGTTTGGAGAAGAGGATAATGAAGTCCAAAGGAGATTCTTCACCTGAGGTTGTGGATGAGGTGTTTGTTGTCGATTGGAGAGGCAGACCTTGCAAAGCTAACAAGCATGGTGGAATGACTGCTGCAGTCTTTGTTCTTGGTCTCTCTTTCTCTCTATCTCCTCCACATCTCTCTTCTTTTGTGCTTTGTGCATATAACTCTATAACCATACACGTCCATGTCCACCACAGTTCATAATTTTGCTCACATATATTCCTAGGATAACATTACAAATATTGATGGTCATAAACACATTAGAAGTAAGAACAGAAATTGCATGTAAAACTGTGTAAAAGTTGGTGCGTTTTTTTATGCTAGAAGAGTATCGGGGGGTTTAATCGCAGGACTAATTTCTCCTGGACTTCGATCAGGCCATCTTGAAAGTAATTAGTGTTATCACCAGCTTTTAGATTAATGCTTTGGAAATTGATGTTTGTGTCACAGGACTCCAAGCTTTTGAAATGATGGCAATTGCAGCTGTTGGGAACAACCTCATAACATATGTGTTCAATGAGATGCACTATCCTTTGTCAAAGTCTGCAAACATTGTCACCAACTTTATAGGAACTGTGTTTCTCCTATCCCTCCTTGGTGGGTTCCTCTCAGATTCTTATCTCGGCAGCTTTTGGACCATGCTCATCTTTGGGTTTGTGGAGCTATCCGTGAGTACTCACTTTCTCTTCTGACACGATCTTTCAATCTGTACTGTTCAAATCTTTCAAAGCTTCAAGCACTATATGCAATTTGCATATTCCTAGATTCTTGTCTCTCTAGTGATCTATAGGTTTTTCTTTATTAAATTATTCATT
This sequence comes from Turnera subulata, assembly GCA_028386065.3. Taxonomy (NCBI): domain Eukaryota; kingdom Viridiplantae; phylum Streptophyta; class Magnoliopsida; order Malpighiales; family Passifloraceae; genus Turnera; species Turnera subulata. The sequence goes on from JAKUCV010007679.1 coordinate 17,145, forward strand.
TACACAGCTTTTGTAATACTATTTTTATTCTTTTTTTTTTTGATAGTAATACTATTTTTATTCTAATCATTCCACTCTTGTACACCACAAAAATATTGGTGTCTCCTATGATGTCTTTTGGCAAGCTTACTGGTTTCTAGTAAAAGGAGCCTGGAAAGAATTCTAGGATTAAACTAGTAGTGTAGTGACATTTCTCATGGATTGATTTAGAGTTGGACGTTGTTGTGGATAATTTCTAAGATTCGGACGCAAAAAGAAACAATTAGATTATGCATTTTAATATTTGATTTTATGGATTATTTTACAGGGTTTTATATTATTATCTGTTCAAGCCCATCTCCCACAGCTGAGGCCACCTAGCTGCAACATGGTTTCTAATGGAGGGCAGTGTGTGGAGGCCAAAGGGTACAAGGCTTTGATATTCTTTTTAGCCCTCTACTTGGTGGCTTTAGGGAGTGGCTGCCTAAAACCAAACATAATCTCTCATGGAGCTGACCAGTTCAAGAAAGAGGACTCCAAGCAATCCAAGAAACTCTCCACTTACTTCAATGCAGCCTACTTTGCCTTTTGCATGGGAGAGCTGATTGCGCTAACTATGCTGGTTTGGGTGCAAACACATTCAGGAATGGATGTTGGGTTTGGAGTCTCAGCTGCTGCTATGGCTGTGGGATTAGTTTGCTTGATTTCAGGCTTCTTTTTCTACAGGAACAAGCCACCTAAAGGAAGTATCTTCACACCAATTGCACAGGTAATTTAACCAATCCTTCATTTACTTTAGAATTGAATACATTATGGGCTTCCTCCTTTTTCTCCTTTCCTTTTAAATTAGCAAATAGAAAGGCTTGTCTTTAGGTTGTCTAGCTTTGGAATTTTTTTTGAGTAAAGAATTAATGAACTTTGTCTTAAGCTACCGACCTTCTTTTGTTAATATCCTGTTTAAGGATTGGAAAGCAAAGAATTGAAAACATACTTGTTTCTCTATATAGCCAAGTTGATGATATGAGATTTCCCTTTTGTCTTCCATTACCTGATTTTTTTTTTAAGAAAAAATTGTCTTGATAGTCTTTTTGGGACTCGGTTTCTATTCGTTGTTTCTTTTATGTGGTTCAGGTTCTTTCCATTTGCCTTTCCTTTTGATTTCCTGACAGCTAAAAGTGGAACCATACACTCTAATTTGATAAATAAACAACATATTTTGGCTAATCAAAGAACAATACAAATCTTGTTTTCCTTTCACTGTATAGTAACAAAAATCCTCTTGTAATTTTAATTCAATTCAAACTTTCTAAAAGACAAGAAAATGGTTGGTGCATGCTGCCAAATGATGCAGAATATTATAATATGATTCTTAACTTTAATAGAAGGACCTTTTAGGTGTCGATCTTCCCCTAAGAGGCCTGCTCCCTCCCTCCTCATTCATGTACACTTGCTTAATTTAAATTTTGTCTACAGCTATTTGTCTCTTTTCCCTCTGATTTTTATATTCCTAATTAAAACAGGTTTTTGTGGCTGCAATCACAAAGAGAAAGCAAATCTGTCCCTCAAATGCTAGGATGCTTCATGGAAGCCAAAACAATGGGCTACACAATGTGTTCCCTACGTCACCTAGTGTCAGCAGCAACCTGCTTCATACAGATAAGTTCAGGTAGGCTCAATAGTAAGTACTGATAAATTTATCAAGAAAATTAAAAGAAATAAAGTTTATGCTATTCTACTCCTCAATTATCATTTCTTTTGTGCTGGTTGTAATTAATAGTGATTCAACCTTAGTGTTATGCATAGGTCTTTATCTTTCTGATACATTTGTAATAAATGATTGATCGGATTCGGCTCAGCTGTGGAGGTTATTCAAGCCTAGTCTATTACTCGGACTTCAATGCTTAACTATAAACTTTAGGAGGTGAGGCATGAGAGTGGTCACAAACCTTAAGCATCTTGATTATGTGGAAAAAAAATTGATAAAAAAAAAGAGAAGCTTATAAGCCTAGCTAGAGACCACTCCACCCCACAATCCAAAAGGTTGAACAAACATTGAGACCATAAGAATGATTATGTACTCTTGACAATGATGACTGGTGAAAAAATGTAAGAGACAAAGAAAGTTGATGTGTATTCTAATGAAGAATAACTATGATAAAACTGTAGGTTCCTTGACAAGGCCTGCATTCAAGATGGGACTGAGTCGAATGAGAGTCCTTGGAGATTATGCACTGTGGCCCAAGTGGAGCAAGTGAAGATACTAATCTCAGTGATTCCAATATTTGCCTGCACAATCATCTTCAATACCATTCTGGCACAGCTCCAAACTTTCTCAGTCCAGCAAGGAAGTGCCATGAACACCCGGATCACCAAAACCTTCAAAATCCCTCCGGCTTCACTCCAATCCATCCCCTACATCATGCTCATCATCGTTGTCCCTCTCTACGAGACGGTCTTCGTGCCATTTGCTCGAAGAATCACCCGAAAGGACTCTGGAATCACTCCCCTGCAAAGGGTTGGCATTGGACTATTCGTGGCTACATTTTCCATGGTTTCTGCTGCATTGGTAGAGAAGAAGAGGAGGATATCAGCTCTGCATTCCAATGAGCAGTTGTCCATCTTTTGGATTGCTCCACAGTTTCTCATATTCGGCCTATCAGAAATGTTCACCGCGGTGGGGCTAATAGAGTTCTTCTACAAACAGTCATTGGAAGGGATGCAATCCTTCCTCACTGCCATGACTTACTGCTCATACTCATTTGGTTTCTACCTAAGCTCCCTCCTTGTTTCTCTGGTGAACAAGATCACCTCTAGCTCTTCCAACAGTGGCTGGCTTAGTGACAATGACCTCAACAAAGATAGACTAGACCTTTTCTACTGGTTACTAGCTGCCTTAAGCTTCATCAACTTTTTCCATTATCTTTTCTGGTCAAGATGGTACTCTTATAACCCTTCTTTATCACCTACAACAACACATGAGTCTCGTGGCCAAGACTTGGAGAGCCAAAGCTTCAATTCTACTAATTCTAAGCTAAATGCCACCCACCATCCTATATCTTGATCATCAACTATACATTATCTCTCAAATGATTTTTGTCTCCCTTTGACCCCTATCTCCTAATATTGTATATTACAAAAAAGTTAAAACCCTAGGTAGGAAACTATGATATCAGTTTAGACCATAGCCACTTTGGTGCACCATCTAGCTAGAAATATTGGTGCATAACAGTACTAGTAGTGTTTTACTATGCTTTTCTTTAATAATTGACTCTTGTAAGGTGGACTATAGAGGGTCCCCAAGATGGGTGTTTGTGTTTTGATTCTAAAGATCCTTAAGCAAGTTAGGTCTAATCCCATCATCAACAAGATTCAATGCACTCTCCTCCTAAGAGTGAACTTCCTTTTCTTGAAGTCGTGTCATTCTGTGATCAAATGAGTAAGGGAGGACCGCTGCTTGTGTCTCTTTGTTGTCGCTGAAAAGGGAGGTGTAAGTGGCGGGGTTTGTGCTTTGTGCCTTTATTGGTTGGTTGAGTGGAATAGTCTCCTCTTATATGTATAATCCATATAATATTATGATGGATGATTGACGAATTTGGGGAAGGTTTAAGTGCCTGCCTTTGTACTAGTTTGTAAAGCTAAAAGATTCGAAAAAAAAAGGGGCTCTAGTTTGAAAATAAGTTGTGCTTTGTTCCCTGTCCCATTACTGGTATTGAAACATGTCTTCTACATGTTTTAGGCCCCTCCTTTTGTGGTACCTAAGGAATTGACATCCTTCCGAGCTGAATAGGTGATGCATTTTTTTGGTAGGGAGAGTGATTTCCATCATAGTGTGCATTTCTTTGTGGTGCTAAAAAGCCCCCAGTGGGATCCATATGCTTCCCATTTTACCAACATTGAAAAAACTGGCCAGATTGGTCAAATGATAGTTACATCCTAAAGGAAAAAATTAAATCATGGACCTAGCACTAGCTAGGAATTGCTTAGCCTATGATTCTTGCCCACTAATAAGCATGCTTCTCATACCATACCAACATTCACCCGTTGGGAGGGGGAAAGGCCAGGTGGTGGGCTTTCAAATTTTTTATGTGACTATGGCCCAATCAATCCTCTGTGTTGTATATGGCTATTAGAAAACGGGCTTAGTGTGTACCAAACTTTCCTTTTTTATATAAGGACCCCCAAACAATAGCTCGCTCTAACATCTCCTCTAGAAAGTAGTGTTGGTTGCTAGGTGTATGTATTCTTTTTTTGATACGTGCCAAAGGTTACCCAATTTCCCTACCGACCCACACCATGATTCGAACCATTGCGGCCTTGGCAAAAATCAAGGACTTCATGCCACTGCATTGTGTTGGTGCTAGCATCCAAGGGTATGTACCAAATCTTTTAATGTAACTGTGATGATCAAGTCTCATATCGGGGATGAACGAGAGAAGTTTTGGACATATATACATCAAGTATTTGGCTACTAAATAATCTCAAGTTTAAACTTTTGGCTCATGTGGTTTTGACCCAATTTTGGAGATTATTCTGGGTCAGCCGACTACTTAAGGTGTGATAAAATGGTAGCGGAGCCGATCTCACTCTACTTTCGGGTGGGCTTGGGTCATATGGCCCGTTTTTTTAAGAGTTGATACTAAGATTACGATCGGTACAGCCTGGCAATCGGGGTACCTATGATTTGGATTTGGGCTCCCCTTGCGAGGCCGCAAGGTCTGAAGGAGAAAAAAATGTGAAGCTTAAACTTTTGGGCCACGTAGTTTCGGCCCAATTTTAAAGCTGATAAAGTGACTAAAAAAGTAACCTAGATTCCGAAAACCTTTAAAAACTTCTAATTAATGAGGAGCTCTCTGAAACAATGTCTAATAAGAAAGGCTTATCATGAAAAATTCTTGCCGGAATTTTTTTTTTTTAACGATTCTTGCCGGAATTCTACTTATTATAGAAACTATGGTGTCAAATGTGAACACGGCCAATACTCTTTGTGGGACACAAGTTGCAGCCTAGAAAGCTAGAGAATTTTGTACTAGTATTCTTCATATTACTTCGTTGCTTTAGTAGGCTTTGTTGAACCACGGTATATTGTTGTGTCTTCTTTGTTTTATGCTAGAATCTTTATTTTAGCAACTTTCATTGCTTCCAGTTCGCTCCAAGCCGAAACCAAAAAAACTCCGTACATTATATAGGTACACAGTCAGTGTACAACACCCAAGACAATCAAGTTCAGATTCGGAGGCCACACTTTGTCCAGAGGTAGCCAAACCATGAACTCTCTTCCCAAGATAAGAACAAAGACAATTGACTAAGATCTTCATACAATACTTTTTATACTCCCTCCATTTTTATTTATAAGGCGTTTTAAACTTATGCACGCCCCTCAAAAAATACATACACCAACTAAATTCACTTGACTTATTGACCATTTTAACCCTAACATTATAAAAAAATTTTGGTCCACCACCAAAATAAATTCAAACCAATAACACTTTATTTTCTTTCTCAGGCCCCACTAACTTCCATTATTCTTATTCTTTCCATTTAGAAATCAACTACTTCTATTATATGTGGAATTTTTTTAACTAAATGGATATTTAGTCTTTTTAATTGATTCTCTAATAAAATACTCCCTCCGTTTTTTTTC
>JAKUCV010007680.1:0-50826 GCA_028386065.3 Turnera subulata
TGCTTGTGCCGCACGGTGAGAGTGTGCATCCGCTGCGCCACACTCTTGGTCCGTGACAAGTGGTAGCGGAGCTTGACTTGCTGTTGGTGCCTTTTGGTTCGTCGTTGGTGCGATTTGGTGCGCTGCTGGTTCTGGTGGGTGCGCCAATTGGTTCGCGGGTGCGCTCTGGGCGCGCCTTTTTGGTTCGCGGGTGCACTTTTCTGGGTTCTGCTGGGCGCGACTGGGCGCACTTTTTGGCGCGACTGGGCGCACTTTTTGTGCGATTGGGCTGCAGTAAGGCTGGTTGGTACGGAAACTTTTTATATAAATTCACACGCACTCTTGAAGGTAATTTTGAGGCTTGGTTTTGTTTTGGAGTTGTTGAATCTTTTTGTTGCTATTGGTCGACTTTTTCTGTGGTGTTGCCTTGTCGATATCTTTTCTGTGGGCTGTCTTGGTGCGGGCTGGAGGCGGGATTTGCTTGCTGGATGCGTGCAGGTGCTGCTGGTTTTGCGCAAGATAGACAGGTTGGTGCGATAGACGGCTTGAATTGGTGCTGCGGGTTGCGCATCGACACTGGGCAGAATTTGCGCGACTGGTTTGGGCAGGAACGAGGAGTGCGACTTCAAACAAAGGTACCTGGTTCTTTTGCTTCAAGAGGGGAAGGAAAATCAAGTGGTTTTATTTGTTTTTCCTGCTTGACTTTTTTTGGTGCTTGGACAAAGTGCAATCTTGTTGTTGCGTTCTTTGCTGGCCGATTGGTGCATCTTGTGGAGAGGTGTAGATTGGCTTGGTGTTTGAACAGCAAGGTTTGTGGAGCTTTGGAGCAAACAAAGGTGACTAGGGTGGGCAGAGAAGGATTCGAAGCTTTTACTTGAGTTTTCTTGGTGTTTTTCTGTGGCTTGGTCACACTTGGTTGCTGAAATTGTTTGCGAGACCGTGGTGTTTTGTCGGGTGCTAGCTGATTGCTGTGAGTGCTGGTGCGTTGTTGGCAAGCTGATCGGGCGTGTTCTGGTGCGGTTGGGTGCTGGTGGTACACGCTGGACGATTGGTAGGCTGCTTGGCGTGGGCTGGTGCGCAGAATTGGCGGGGCTGCACACAATTGGCGCAGGTTGGGCGTGCAATTGCGTGGGACGGTATACGGGTGCAAGGCAATTTTCGGAGCGACTGTTGTTGGTGTGGATTCAAGACAGGTTCCAAGGAGAAACTTGGTGGGGTTTGGCTTCAGGAGAAGGATTAGACTCAAGGGAACTTTCTTGGTGCTTGGAAACAAAGTGCACGGGTTGCTTGGCTTGGTTCTTGGTCGAATTGTGGAGACTCTTGGGAGTGCAATTGGAGAGAACTTTGGACAGCAAGGGGTGTGGATACTTTGTGAGCATCTAGGAGGGGATTTTGCAAGGTCAAACTTGGTTGCTGGAGCAAAATTGCGCGGGGAGTCCTTGGAAAATTGCGAGTGTGGAGAGCTTCGTTTGACATCAATTAGCATAAATCAATATAAGGAAAAAAATGATGAAAATTAGGTGGTAATGATACATTAGTATGCTATGTGCTAAAAACAATAGAAAGTTTGATATAAAAAACAATTGGAGGTCTTTTAATAAATATGAATGATGAGAAAAAATCTAAAATTATATATAATTTTTTTAGAACTAAAATTATATATAGTTGGAATCAAATATGATCGTACTGTCATAAATTTAGTGGCCCAAAATTCTTTTTGGGCTATAATACTGTGGATCTTGTGAACAACTTAGTTATCCCTTAAACCAAGTCCACGATTTGCCAAATATATAAGGCTTACTCTATACAGGCCGAGGTAAGCCTCCTACCAAATTACAATCCATTTAAACTCTTGTGACATATCCATTGACAAATGTAGACCTGGAAAATGTTTGCAGGTGGAGTTCATGTCGGGTTAGGTGGGTAAATAGGTATTGAACCCTCGACATGGATACAACACAACTCTCCAAAACGCGGGTCAATTACGGATCGACCTGGTCAACTTTTTTAGTTTTACAGTTTAATAATTAGGTATCCATTTACATACTCTTTTACCTATATATAAATGACAGAAAAACACACACAACTCATTTATCTGTTTAATTACCTATTTATGAAAATTATATACATTAACACAAATGACTAATTACATGCCTAATTCTACCATTCATTCAACTACATAAGCTCCAGTCTAGGAGCTAAAGTTGCTCCAGAATAGAAGGTAGAAACTCAAAATGCTCAAATGAGCAATATATCAAATTGACAAAACAATATGAAGCTCAAAATGTCCCACAAAAATCCATTCCACAATTCAGCATAAACATTAGAACTTAGAAGTCCAAAATATTGTAGAAAACACAACATCACAAACTACTCACATCACAAAGATGCTCAAATATAAAATCCAGTAGTCAACTAGTCCCATTTTATCGACTACGGAGCAACAAGGGTTTTTTTTTTGATAAATAAAATCTAGGTGCGACTTCAAGAATTAGGTAAGAAGGCAAAAGGGATATATGGTCTGGGTTCTCACACATAGCATAACCACTTGCATGCTCATCGGCTTAGTTCAGCAGACCGCAATAGAGACATGGTCGAAGACGAACCCATCACCTTTTACAAAAAGGATATGGCCAAAGTCATGGTTCCATACCGGCATGGACTCGTCATCGCCGCAGTCATAGAACACAATGAAGTCATAAGAATCCTCATCGAGGGAAGCGTATAATCTAATTTATGATTTTGACCCATAGGTGCTAGACTAGTTTTAGACTCTAATTTGGGATTAAACGGTTTTTATATGCGTGGAGTTTCTCATTTTGTCTCGATCGTATACCCCAGAGTTTTTGTATCCCTTTTATATACCTTAAGTTTTAATTTTTGTCATTTTTATTTACCTCGAGCAGCCCGCACGATGACGTGTCTATCTGCCCGGATTCACTTGACATGTGTCGCGATTCTATTAGTGCCACATGGAAAAATTATGGGTCCCACCTTATTTTTTAGTTACCCTAGTTTGCGAGTCCCACAAAATTTTTTCATGTGGCACAAATGTGGCATGTGTCAACTGGAGCTAGGCAAATGACCACGCCATCGTCGGGGGGCTGCTCGAGATATACAAAAGGGACAAAAATTAAAACTCGAAGTACATAAAAAGGACACAAAAACTCCGAGATACACAAGTCTAAAGTATGAACTGAATACAATGAAATATATATCCACTTTTATGGTAAAACACAAAGAATCAATTGACACCAATTAGGTTGGTTCAAGTGGTAAGTGACTTGTTCCGCTTAAGCGAGGTCTCGGGTTCGAGTCCTCGTATACGCAGAAAACCTCATTTGGGAGACTCACCCACCATTACCTAGGTGCGCCACCCGAGTCGAGCTGGATTTAGTCTGGTATCTTTGATGTCCTTAAAGGTGGACTGGCCCGGGATACCAGTGGGTAACCAAAGAATCAATTGACCTATTGACTAAAGAAGAAAAATTTTCCCCAAAACTTCTTAGATTTGGCTGAAAAGTATTAGTAAACTTGAACGCTTTTTGTTTAATCGCGTCTATAAAAAAAGGATTGAATAGTAATCGCGTCTCTAAAAAAAGGATTGAATAGCAAGAGGAAAGGGGGAAAGAGCAAAGAGTTAGTGTCATTCTAGTTTGTATCAATATGAATTTGTACCTACATCAGAATCTTAGATATTATTCATTATCTTCAACCCCAAATCATCCTTAATCCCACTATTAAAATCATGCCTATGACTCTTTAGATGAAACCAACCCAAGAAGGGAACAAGTGGATTTTTGGTCCCTGTACTGCCCTTGATTTTTAAATGTCAGCCCTGTACTGTTTTTTATGGATTTTGGTCCTCGTACTACCCAAAAAATATGGTTTTTGGTCCTGCCGGCCACCGGACGATCGTCGGAGACACGTGTCACCGTATGATTCGTCCACGCCTTTTATGTGGGTCCCACTGACCGGGTCGACCTGGGTTTGACCCGAATCGGGTGCAAAGATAACCCGTCCGGTTAATTAAAATCCCTAATTAAAAAAACTAAAATCAAATGTGGGCCCCATTGCCAATTTTTTCCTTCAAAATCAGATTTTTTATGTTACAAATTCATTTTTATTTAACAAAAAAAGTGATCCACGTCATAAATTAAGATTAAAGAAAATATGATTTTAGGAAAGAAAAAAATAAATGAATTTGGACCAGTCTTTTTTTTAAAAAAAATAAATTGAAAAAATTCATTCATTTTTTCTTTCCTAAAATCAAACATATTCTCTTCTTTTTCATATTTATGTTAAATAATAAATGACACCACCGTCGTCGCCACCACCACGACCACTGACGCCACCGTCGTCGCCACCACCAAGTGCTCCATTAGTTCATAACACGCAGGCATCGTCGCCACTGTGGGTAGGAGCCACAACAACGCAGATCCTACACCGGCAACACCATGCCGGCCACTGCAGCCACAAGAAGAACACGCCACCGTCCGGACACAGCAACAACCTGCAATCACCAACCCACATGCCGGCGAACTCAAGACAACCACCCGCTAGATCCGCTGCCGGAACTACACTCACATCGAAAGCAACACCAACACAGCAACTGCACAGCGACCGTGCACAATCCAGCAGACCCGATTGACCCCCCACGTACAAAACAACACACACAGAGATCACCAGCCGAACACTAGAACCCACAGATTCAAAAGGAGAAAAGGAAGACGAGGACTGGAGGTTTACTGGTGCACGATGGTGACGACAAACCAAACTCATTGAGCCTCGAGTTCTCCGTGCACAGGTCCGAGCTGAGCCTCGATCTCCTCGCTCCTAACTCCCCTGTCACACGGCGATAGATGACGGCGAAGCAGGGAAGAAGAAGATGAAGAAAGGGTGGCGGATTTTGATTATCTTTTTGCAATATGTTCCTTCCTCCTCAGGGAACTACTGCTCCGACAAGAAACCGGTTGCGGTGAATTGGATTGAAGGAAATTAGGGGGAATGAGTTTTTTTAATTTTAGGATTTTAATTAACCGAAAATTGAAAGGGGATTTTAGTTTTTTTTAGTTTTTTTAAATTAAGGGATTTTAATTAACCGGACGGGTTATCTTTGCACCCGATTCGGGTCAAACCCAGGTCGACCCGGTCAGTGGGACCCACATGAAAGGCGTGGACGAATCATACAGTAACACGTATCTCCGACGATCGTCCGGTGGCCGGCAGGACCAAAAACCATATTTTTTGGGTAGTACGAGGACCAAAATCCATAAAAAAACAGTACAGGGCTGACATTTAAAAATCAAGGGCAGTACAGGGACCAAAAATCCACTTGTTCCATCCAAGAAGATACTACTTCAATACTTGTAATGCTGGCTTAATACCAAAAATTTTGATGTAGGTTCCCAAGTTTGATTAGTTGTGATTCCACAATTTATGTTAATAAAATATTCTAGAAAATTCCTTAAAATTTATTTATTTCTCCAAATTATTTCCCTTTTCCCTCATAAGATTTATTTATTTTTCTAATTTATTGAATATTATTTTAAAAATAAACTACATATCCATTATATATACTTAAATCAATCAATTATTTTTAATATAATCAATATGTTCATATCTAATCTAACGAGTTCTCACCGTAAAATTTCTTGACTCGATACACCAACAAGGGGCAACTTAGTGAGTGAAAAAAAAAAAAAAAAAGGAATGAAGTTTGGAAAAACAAAATATCAGCCCACCTACCATCGGCCCTCACTCCCTAGTCACTCTCTTCTCAAGGGACGGACCTGTACATAAAAACTATGAGCGGCGGCTGAAGTAAAAGCGAAAGCCTAGCCCCACCACCCCGCCACCCGACTCCGCCATTTCCCTCCTCCAACCCTTTCACTCACCCTCCTCTTACCTAACTTACTAACAATTCCCCTATCCAATCATCAGTTCACACCAAGACCTCACAACCTTGAACCCACCCAATTCCCACTCCTACACAATGCCAGGATTCGAGCTATGGCCTAAAACTCCCCTCTGGAAAGACCAAACCCAGTCCCCATTCTCTCTCGATTTGCTGTTTTTGAGCTCTAATAATTCATTTGCTTGCGGCGGCTTGTTTCTGGACCCCACTCTTCCTCCTCCTTTCGTTACTTTCATTCCCTCCTCTAAACCCTCTCCTCTCCCTGCCTCCCTCGCCTCTTCGCGTAAGCCCACCTCTTTTAAGAGAGAGTTTAATGGACGCCAAAACCAGGTAGTAGTTGGCGGCGTCTTCTTGTCAGTTAGCTTGAGGAACGACGGGCTCGTGCAGGTTCAAAACGGAGACGCCAATGGGGTTTTGGCGAAGAAAGAGAAGAGACCCAAAGTGAAGTTACGAGGCGGCGCGGTCAACACCACCAAGCACTTGTGGGCAGGAGCCATTGCAGCCATGGTTTCGAGGTCTGTCTTCCTCCTTCTTCTTCTTTACATTCTTAGTTAAGCATTAAAATTAAATACAATGATTTGATGGAGGAAATGTGATTTTGTTCTTTTTTTCCTTGTAACTATCAGAACATTTGTGGCTCCACTCGAGAGATTGAAGCTGGAGTACATTGTTCGTGGAGAGCAAAGGAATATAGTGGAGCTTGTTAGGACGATTGCAACTACACAAGGGCTCATAGGCTTCTGGAAAGGGAACCTTATCAACATTCTCCGGACGGCGCCATTTAAAGCTGTCAACTTCTGCGCCTACGACACATACAGGAAGCAGTTGCTTCGAATTTCCGGGAACGAGGAAACTACCAATTTTGAGCGGTTCATTGCTGGTGCGGCCGCTGGCATTACTGCAACTGTCCTCTGTTTGCCCCTTGACACGGTGAGTCAGAGCTTCAAGTTCTTATTGCTTTTATTGTTTTGCTTGTTTGTAGTGGGTTATATTTTTCTGTTTTCTGTATGCTATAGTCGGAGCTAGTAGTTAAGACTTGATTGCCTATGGTTATTTATTGTTCTCTGATGGTGCTATATATGTGAAGTGGTCCCTCGTTGGGTTCTTGGTTGCATCCGGTTGGCCAAGTTGTTGGGCTGTGGTTTGCAAGATGAAAAAAATGTTTGTTCTTTAATAGAGAAACTGATCTTCGGTGTATGTGAAGCTTATGACGAGTTTTGTTGTTGAACCAATTTTTTCCTAATATGACTTGACTTGCTTTTGTTCTAGGCAGATTTCTTATACTCATTTCCTCATAATATCTTCTCAGATTTGAAGTAATTACGCATAAATTTGGCCTGTGAATGTGTCTGCATGAAAGAATTCAAATGAAGAACTTGAGATTTTGAATACCCAGGAGACATAACTGTTTTGAGTGTTTGAGTGTGTTTTTTTGCACTAAAGGTCTAGAGAAGCATTCAAGACTTCACTTGGAAAGTTGCCTTGTGTTGTGTGATGGTAAAAAGGGACTTTCTGTTGAACCAAGGCTTGCTATCTAGTTGTACATTCATGGGACATCGTTTATGCAGAAAAGTTATTCATTTGAAATGATATAAGGGAGTTTAGAATCAAGTTTTTTACATTGTCAGACATTGTTTTATGCTTTGTTTCCTTTTGATAGTGTTATCCCGTTGAAAATCATATGATAAACGTGAAAACCAGAATACTAGCCTGGAACAAGTTGAGTTCGCCTGAACAAGAGCTATATTTTTCACTTATAGAACTGTAGCGCAAATGAGATTCACCTTGTGCGTGTGTTTTCATATTCAACGCGAGTTTTACAATGCTTTCAGTTTTTTCCCTCAATCCCCCATAAATTTGGAGACATAATTTCGCCACGGTATATTTTTCAGATCAGGACCAAGATAGTTGCTCCTGGAGGGGAAGCTTTGGGGGGTGTAATTGGTGCTTTTCACCATATGATCCAAACTGAAGGCTTCTTTTCACTTTACAAGGGTTTGGTACCTTCTATTATAAGCATGGCACCTTCTGGAGCAGTTTTCTACGGTGTGTATGATATACTCAAATCAGCTTATCTTCATTCACCGGAAGGTAGGAAGAGAATTGAGAATATGAGCCGACATGGACAGGAATTGAATGCCTTGGACCAGCTGGAGTTGGGGCCAGCTAGGACTCTAGTATATGGGGCTATTGCTGGTGCTTGTGCAGAAGCTGCTACATACCCATTTGAAGTTGTGAGGAGACAACTTCAATTGCAAGTCAGGGCTACTAAGATGAGTGCTCTTGCAACCTTTTTGAAGGTAGTTGAGCACGGTGGAATTCCAGCTCTCTATGCCGGACTCATTCCCAGCTTGTTGCAGGTATTGTTGTAGCTCCTTTATATCACGGACATGCTCTTAAGTTGTTGGTGTTGTGCTGATTATGCATTCTTGCAGAATATTTAGTAGATGATGTTTGGTGTTCTCCGCTAAGCTTTTGGAACTTTGACCATGTTTCACCTAGATCTGTTATATTTATGTCACTGAAACTAACCAAAAGAAGTAGAGGGAACTAGGATTAACATACTCCACATTCAAGTTCATATTTGATGTTTGTTTCTGATGCTGTATGGTTTCTGCTTTAAACTTCTGTTTTAGACATACTGTTATCAGGAGGTATAGCCTACTTACAGTTTCTGCGTTTCAACAATTTGTGTGGCTAATGATACTTACTATAATTTAGCATGTAAAGTTTGCAACTAATAGAATTTTGGTAGTGTGGAACTTCTCTCTATTCTTAGTGTTCTGATATTCTGCATCTTCATTCTTCAGGTACTTCCCTCTGCTGCAATAAGCTACTTTGTCTATGAGTGTATGAAGATTGTTCTCAAAGTGGATTGAATAGAGCGAATAGATCCTTTAGGAAATAGCTGGTAGGAATCTTATACAGTGACTTAAGAGGAGCACAGGATAGGAATCAGAATGGCAAGCGAGTTGCTGTCACAAACAATTGGCACTCGCTCTTGTCAGCAGATGTTGTACCATGAAAGGAAGGAAAGATATCTTCTCAAGGCCATCACCTTTACTTGATTCAATTCCTGTTCTACACATTTGCAATGTTATCCATAGGTCACTGTCCAAAGTCTGACCTCTCTAGGAGTTCAATTTTGATGACATTTAGCTTAAATCTGGACATTGTTGCCAGAAATTATCAACTTTTCTCTGCAGAAGGATTTGACTTCAGATATCAAGAGGTCTGATTCGCCTGGGCTCCTCATGCCAACCATCAGGTGGCTGACTAATTTTGGAGTAACCGAAGAATATGTGAAACTGAATATATATATTTTCTTTGTCGGTAAGCTCAATATATTTTGAAAAGGGGTCGTATTTCAATTTTGATAATGGTGGCTCGTAAACACCCTCATTATCTGGTCTTGTCACCCATTGTTGGGCAACGCCAATATTTTGTGAAAGCCATATGGTTTCCTGCGGGTTGTTTGGAGTCACTTTCAAGTAATTAAATTGGGAAAGGAAGGGGAGGGAAAATTTACTGGAGATGCTTTGATTTTTGAAAGCCTTTGGAGGCAAGAGGCGTTGGAAATCAGAGGAAAATGGCGTGAATGAAAGAGGAGCTTGTTAATGGTATGATTACCAGCTGATAATCCATCTTTGATGGGACATCAATTTTAATAGAGAAGATGGATCCTATTCTTTTTTTGTTTTTCGGGAAAACATTACCGTTTTCAATTTCAATAAAACAGAGCTTACAAAGTCATTAAACCTAATGAACCAAGTCTTGACATATTACAGACACAGAAGATTTTGCCCAGAAACCGAGCAAACAGAACTCAGCTACCCTTCAACCCCTACAGACGATAAGATGAGTACATAAACAACAGAAAAGAATAGTTTTACAGAAGCTGAGATACACTGGTGTTGATGGTAAGATGGGGTGTACAACAACATCACTCCCTACTTAGCCAATCCTCACACAGCACGAGTAGACAAGAAGCCAATAAAATATCAGCAGTAACGCATATGCCCGAACAGATAGTAACATGAAGACCCTGACCACACACATTAGAAAGCCATAAACGAATCACGACCATAAAACGAACCAAACAAACCAAATTGGGAGCATGCATGCTGTGAATGGGGGACATCTATCAAATAGATTGACCATTCTAGTACAATGCACTTTGATTATCTCTACCGAGAACATAGTTTGCCAAACATCATGATCCTCTTACAGCCCTCGTCCGCATGTGTTCAGTGTCCACACCAAAACTTCCAAAAACGAATCACCAGAGATCGTTGATCAGGACCCATCCAAATATGTGAGTCGGGCACATATGGCATTGGACAAAAGGTTTTCGAAGCGACTCACTTGCACAGCAAGCCGAGGCATTGCTTCACGCCCACAGGCGACAAAAAAGTCACAATATCCCACCTGCCTCAAGGGGTGATATCAGACTCGAGTCATACGTTACTACTCTTTGGAATGGGGAACATCAGTTACCCCATTGTCAATATCATGATGTGGCCTATCCTCTTTCCCACTTACCCGCCCCTCCGCCTCCATGTCGAAGGCTTGAATCAAATCAAGGGTTGAGGGTTGGTACTTGACCTTGGTGGTTCTAGCCATCCTCTTCCAGCTGGGTTTGGAGGCCGAGGAATGTATAGGGGAGGCATCATGAAGGTCAGTCACCAGTTCAGCGATAGTGTTCATCATGCCGGTATGCACACGTCGAGCATTCTCATTTATTGGAGACATAAGGACCTCCTCTACTGCCTTGCGCTTCTTGCTCACAGATCTTGTGATAATATTATTGCTACAGGGCGACACAACATTGATGTTGGGATCACCTCCCGTAGCCTGAGCTATCCCACCTCCCGTAGCCTGAGCTTCGTCCGATTCAGTCGGCACGTCCGGTGTGAGATGGATCCTATTCTAATCCTCCAGACGTGCAGGGGTTTTATCAACAGTTGATCCGGCCGTGGGGAAAAGGCGGATGTGGAGGAATGGGGGATAAATATTTTGTAATGGGTCGTTGTCCTGGCTGCTGGAAATTGCTTTGGGTTTTTAAGATGTGTATGGCCAGCATCATGGAGGGAGCCTCAAATTTCGCTTAGGGCTTAGTCCTTCATTATACCAAAATCAATGGATAATAATACTTGGTGCTGTTGGCTAAAATACATCCTACACGACGTTGCTATTACTCTTAATTAACTGCCTCCCGACAGCTGAAATCTCTTTTACTTCCGAGTGGTTAACTTCAAACCCTTCTGGTTACAACTTTCTCTTCTTATTTCTCTCCTTTTTTTTTTAATTGAATTTCTCTTTATTGTTGCTTTATTTTGATTTTAGCGAGTGGTTGTTGCACGTGCAGAAGCATCTCACACGGATCGTTATGTGTTGGGCCACGCAAATCACCGTGGCATAGGGTAACAATAAAACTGTGATCAATGGAGATGATGGTTCTTACCAAAACAACACAATAGTGAATTTGAAAAAAAAAAATGAAAGAAAAACTTCCAGCTGGTGACGTGAAGCAGTTTGCAAAGTAGCATTAGAGAAGCGAGAGGTGCAAAAGCCACTTGCTAATTTGCTATGGACCTTTTCGCTGTTGCGACTTTGACTTTTGGGTTTTGCTTTGCTTGTCTGGTTTATTCTGGTATATGCCAAAACTGCGTGAGTGGGATCTAGAATGAAAGGTGCAAACTGCGCACTTATTAAGCAATAGATTTAACAAAACGAGGTTGATATCTGATGGGAATAGTGAAATTTAACAAATCCATAGGTAGGATAATCTTTGCTTTTTTGGTTTCCCAACCCGCATCCGGAGCTTTGCCCCGACTAATCCGGATTTGATATGGTGTTGCGAACCTGGGTATGATGGGTGAGTCTCCAATGGGGATCTTTTGCGTACACGAGTACTAAGGATGGCAATGGGGCGGGGATCTTGCGGGTAAAGGAATCCATGCCCCATCCTCCCGACCTAAAACTCTCCTCTTGCCCATCCCTATTCCCGCCGGCATGGGGAATTTGGTCCCCATCCCCGCTCTCCGCACTCTCCGCAGATCCCCATGGGTCTGAGCGTCTCAAATTGTTCATTTTAAAATATTTATAATTTTTTCCACTTGAAAGCTTGAAATTTAGTTTTAAGCCATTACAAAGATATTAATGTGAGTGTCAATACAAAGTATATATTGTTATCTAATACTACATATTAAATTCAAATCTAACTAATATGACAACAAAAATACAATAAATAAGTGAACTTAATTAACTTGTAGTCTATATTATATTATTTTTTATTCCTTTTTTTATTTTATATTTGAAAACTTTGAAATATATATATATATGTGGAATATTAATTAGAAGGTTAAAATCGTCATTTTTATTTTTTTCATCTCCCCTGTGGGGTAATCTCCATCCCATTTGCAAATTGGCCTCGAGTTGAAAATCTTCCCATCCTCATCCCCCATGGGTCATTAATCGTCCCCATGCCCAACTCCACGGAGGGATTCCCCGCAGATCTCCGCGACAGTGGGAATTTTTGCTATCTCTAACAAGGACTCGAACTAGAGACCTCGCAAACATGTCCTCTGATCCATACAACTTGAAAACCCGGACCAACCTTACATTGGTGGTAGGATAACTTTTCTGACACTACGTTGTTTGTTTGTTTGTTTCCATCTTTTTATGGGAACATTTTGTCCTTTGAATAAAATGTTTATATTTTTCAACCAAAAAAATGTTATATTTGAGTTCGGCCAGTGGGTATTTGGGACATTTTCGGGTAAGTCCTGCCAAAAGTAGACAAGCGGCTTTAAAATCACTGGAGGATCACCTAATGCTAGCCTTTTTCATTTTTTCATCTGACCCAACAAAATGAGAGTAATCCCATAGCCGCTAGACAATTTCCTTAACTCCCGTTTCTTGCAGCAAAACTGTTAAACAGCTCAACTACTTTTGGCGTCTCGGGTTGAACTTGAGATAATTTCAGTTTCGTGTACGAGGCAGTCTCTTCTTCACTCACAAGTCTGTGTCTGTCTGTCGCAGGAGGACAATTGACAGTCCCAAAATTAGAGAGGAGCATGAGCTGAGATTTGGATGCAATTAATTTGCCTTGGCTGGAAAGGAAAACACAATTAATTAATTCAGCATGACTGTCGTCAGTGCCGTCGTCCCAGTTGACAGACCACGTCAATGTTAACATTCCCCCATACTGCCAAAAGCACACAACGGAAACGGCTCCACTTTCCAGTAGAAAGAGAATACATGGCATAAGTGCAAAACCGCCGGCCCACACACGTGTTACTCCTTCATTGGCCTTCCGATAATCGCAACGCCAATTCACACTGCACTCTCTCCCTCTCTCTTTCGAAAAAGCCATTCTTATTTCCCACCAAGTTCTCTCCTCCGCCACCATTCCTTTTCTCTCTGTCTCTCTCTTCCCCTCGCCCAACCATGTCGCCCGCCGAAAACGGAGCCTCCGCCGCCGAGGTCAGAAACGGCCAATGCTACCCTCCCGAGGAGGAGAATGGCAAATTCAATCCTCCTTCCTGCTCTTCCTCCTACTCTCTGTTAGATTTGAGTCAGATTCCGTTGCATGACAACGATAAGCTACGCCGAGTTGTCACTGCCTCCGTTAAAGGATTCTCCATTGGAGCCGGCCTCAAGGGAGGCCTTGCGTTGTTCTCAATCCTCGCTAGACTCCGCCGCACCAGATCATTACCTCCAGGGTATCTACTTCTTTTCCTTTTTTTTTTTTTTTCCCCTGCGGTTTGTTGTTAGCTTAATGGTGTTTGTAGTTTCGGATCTAATTCGGTTTGGATGATTAAACGTGCCAGGAAAATTGAAGTGCTTACGAATAGCGAAGCAATTGCTTTAGCAGTTAAGGAAACACTACGGTACGGGCTGTTCCTGGGGACTTTTGCTGGCACCTTTGTCTCTGTCGATCAAATTATCGCTGCTTTAGGTGGCCACCGTAGGTAGGTAAAATTAAATTGCAGATTGCATTAAATTGGGGTTTAATTGCTGTGAATTAGTGTGAGTTGATCTATATTTGTTCATTTATTAGGACGGCGAGATGGAGGATATTTATGGCAGGACTGATTGCGGGGCCATCCATGCTGCTAACGGGGCCGAACACGCAGCACACCAGCCTGGCTATTTACATACTCATGCGTGCCGCAGTGCTGGCTTCCCGGTGTGGGATCAAGAGCAAACGGTTTGGCAAGTACTGTAAACCTCTTACTTGGAAGCATGGCGACATATTCCTCATGTGCCTTGCTTCTTCCCAAATTTTGTACGTACGGGTATCTCTTCCTGGTGAATGCCAAAGTAACTCGTCGATTGTTGCTTTTGTTTTAATAAATGATTGTTGTTCTCTTGGTTTTTATCTTTTCTGTTAATTGCATTGGGATATGAATGAATAGCCTTCTCGATGCCACCTTTTACCATTTTGATAACTACTGTCATCTTTGTCCTTAATATTTTGACCACATATCTGAGGTGTAATTTGATGAATTCAGAAACAACTTTTTCCATAATCTGTCATCTTTTGTCCTTTGTCTTTTGGGCATTTGTTTGAGTACTACATTCATTTTGCAGGTCTGCGTACATATTGAAGCAAGATAGCCTGCCTCGGTCATACAAGTCCTTTCTCAATAAGCATGGTGGAAAGGATCTTTCTATCCTGCAAGGTGTAAAAGACATTGCAAGTGGCATGCCTTTCACAGATTTGAAATCGATAGAGAAACATTACAACTCCCTCGGTGTTAAAGTTAAACTAGATCCAGATATGAAAATACCCTGCTCGGTATGATTTCTCTCGGGCTTGTGAACTATTTTAAATTTCTTACCACGTTTATGACATGTAATTATGATACATGTACTGAAAGTCGTACTTAAGGTTTGTCCAGATTTCTTATCACGTGTATCACATGTGATGTTGATACATGTGTTGAACGCTGTTAACCAAAGGTTAATCCAAATCATTTGAACATGATGACTGATATGCATACTTATCATGTGTATAAGATTAAACACATTCCATAACCACAATAACAATGATGTGCTACTTCGGTTCTAGGAAAACCTTGATCATTCCATGACATGACATTTGTCACATGTAAATGGGAATTCAATAAAGATTCCTTTGGTAACCATACCATTCTTGTGATATTATGTGAGCTTTGTGTTTGTAGCAACTGAACTCCCATACAGCTGCATATGTTTGTTCTTTGTAGGTTCATTCAACTTGTATCCAAAGCCCACAATAATAGTTATATTAGCCACTCGAAAATGGAGTTTTTCCTTATTGCCCAACCATTTTCAGTGGCATTAATCCTGGAACAGAAGAGGTTATTTGATTTTTCAATTTGTTCTAAAATTTCTTCACTCTTCTATACAGCAGTGATTAACCACTTGTGGTGTATTTTTATGCATGTTTTCTAAATTCTGTTGTTCTTTTCAACTTCGTTGGCACAGCACAAGCTCCATATTCATAAAACAGAACTCAGAAGCTATATCCTAATTTTCATTATCTTACTAGAAACTTTAATGTTTGGCATGCATGCATGGTTCTTGTTACGTGATGTTTCTGTCTCCATGTTAGATGCTCCAACTAATGGTTAAAGGTTATTTACGTGAATCATCAAGTTTTTAAAGTATTTTCACTGTGGATTTCGTGATTCTTTCTTTGTCATACTGGCAGAATTGGTTCTTAATTTATCCTTCTCATCTCTAGGTAAATGAGTCTCTTTCTGCATCTACTCCTGTATAGACGAGGGTCCTGAGCTCAAAGTAGATACACCTTTTATAATAGTTGTATGGTAATGGTCTATTAAATCTGTTTTTAGATCTGAGGCTGTTGCTGTAGCCATTCACTACTATAATTACTTTTCACATAGTGGTAGCGGAAACTCATATCTCTGCCATTCTAACAGAAACCTCAAAAAATGAAATGTAAGATGCCAACCAGGCATGTAATATTCTTCCTGCATATGTGAATGTTCTTTAATGTTGAACACCGTACGGTAAATTTTAAAACTATTCAGCTATGGCATTGAAGATAAATGCTTATGTTGGTGTTGCTAAACTTTGTACAGATCATACATGGAAATCAATCATGCGGTGTACATGGACTTTCGTTCTTCTTTCAAGCATATAAACGGGCATTACCAGTGTATCTTCCTGTATATTTGGTACCTGCATTGATAGTTCATCGTCAAGGCCTTAAGAAAAGGTAATTATCAGTGCCAGTTGATCTCATTTAAGTTTCTATATGATTATATTTTGAAGCCACTACAAGACAACTTGGTAATGATAAGTGGATGATATAGAAGCAATTCAGAATTTTTAGCTAGTGAGATATGTATAGGTTGCAATTAGATGCTAGAATTTGTTGGCAGATCACTTGACCTCCAAATTCAAATGATCAATAGTTTTAGCAGATATTTGTACGAATATGATTGTGGTCGAGGCTGATCTGAAGATGAGCACTTACATATTTATTAGCATGTAGAATTTTCTCTGCAAGGTGTGGCTCAACATTTTAAGCGGCAGTTATCACCAATGGTGACCTTGTAGTCATCTTTTTCCTGCTATGAGATTTTAAGCGGCATTTATTACCATTGGTGACCTTGTAGTCATCTTTTTCCTGCTATGAGCTTTGTTCTAAATGCACGAGCTCTAGTCTTTAACTCGTGAGCACAGTCAATTTCTCTTCCTGTGCTTCTGTTCTCCATCTCTCACCCCTCAGTGACTTTTTGAACTTGTGCAGGCCGTTCAGCATCTTAGGGAAGGGTCTTCTTGGTACTGCAAGATCTAGTTTGTTTTTATCTGTATATTGCTCATCTGCTTGGTTAGTATTGATTTTCTGTTTTCTATCTTTCATCTTTTTGCTTTATATGAAAACTAGTTTGGATTTGCATTCCGAGTCCAGTATCCTATTAATTTGGAGCTCTGGAAATAATATTTGGGGCCTCTGGTGATTTACGCCTAGTTTTCATTTGGAACATTGAGAGATGTGCATATCATATTATATCCGTGGCATGATTGGAAAATCAGCCCATGTGGCCTAGCTGCTTCCTATTTGGCTAATACTAGTTTGCGTGAATAATTACTCCATCATCACCATAACAAACCAATCATCTCTGTATGCTCTTGTTAACAGTGTGTTTGTCATGGCCAGAAATTTATCTCCTCCTTTGCAGGATGCATGAAAAATATTTGTAAATTTTCATGCCTTGGCAAGTTTTACATATTTCATGGTATAGTGTATACACGATAGGTGTGCACTTTATTTAAATAGTTGAAGAGGCATACAATTAATTTGCAAAGCAGACTTTAAAAAGTGGCATGGTAGAAACCAAAAATAAAAAAGAAGGAAAAAGAAAAAACAAGATTGAAGTAGCACCGTTTGTTGTTTGACCAGAAACTGCACAGGCCAAGGCCATTTCTTGGTCTGACAAGCCTTGTCTTTTGCTTATTTTAGGTAACTTCGCCCACACTTGTGAAACCTTTTGTTACTAAAAACAGCTTCTTTTTTTTTTTTTGTTGTTCACCAGGACGTGGACGTGCGTGCTCTTCAGAATTTTCAGGAGATGCACCATACCCATGGTGGCAATTGCAACGGTACTGGAACTGATTCAATGATTTATATGTCTTGAAAATACTTTTATGTTTTCGTTCTCAAACATCACTTGTGCTCTTGAACAGTGCCCAACTGGCTTAGCCCTAGCAATTGAGAAAAAGAGCAGGCGAATTGAGATATCACTCTACTGCCTTGCAAGGGCAATTGAGAGCTTCTTTACATGTGCAATTGACGCTGGATATTTCTCACAGTTTAAGAACTTAAAGAGAGCAGATGTGGTGGTTTTCAGTCTCTCAACTGCTGTAATAATGCATTGTTATGCACAGGAGAGGGAAGTGTTTAGATCAAAGTATCTTAATGTTCTCGATTGGGTATTCGGCGTGCCGCCCCGACCTGATGAAACCCCCCGCAAGAAAGATAGCTGAAGGAAAAGCTCATTGGCCCCTTCCTGCCTCATATTTAATCCGTAAAATTTTTTTTTGTGGTTTGCCCTCTTCAAGGGGTTTTTTTTTTGGTAGGGGAAGTACTATACAAAACTACATGTACATCTACCATTGTTATCTGGAACATAGATATGCATCAAGCACACTAAATTGTGTACCAAAATTCAGGGCCGGCCCACTTGGCTTACCGGTAAATGTATGAAATGCAAAAATTCCAAGGTCATTCCAAAACTGTCCGACACAGTCCATGGTTGGAAGAATTAGAGAGGAATCGTCTGCAGATGCTGCTTTATTGGAAAAAAAACTAGCATGTTTGTGATGTTAAGGGGATAATTTTATCGCTCACTTTGAATGTGTCTACTAACATTATCTTGACCAAAATAATTGGTTAAGTATTATTTTACCAAATAATATTTAGTGATCATTTTAACTCGAGATATTGTGGCAAAACATATCCTTTTACTAATGTCGGAGGCAAGCTCCAAACTTGAAAACACAGATGATGAAAGAGATGGATGGAACCTACATGACCACCAAAATAGAAACTAAAGCATGATATCGCTGAAATGGTTGAATTAATCAGACAGAAATCACTTCCGGTATGAACTTGTTACAAACAAAATTGCAGCAACAAAGCTAGATGCAAGGACGAATCTGTTACTGATTTGAAGAACCGAAACCACTGTACCAGAATCCTAGAAAACCAAGAAGAATCAAAACCCTCAAACCTCATCTTCATGAAGGAGCATGTTAGGGATCCCTTTGTTCACTGGAAACTTCCTTCCTGTCTCAGGACAAACCAAGGCTCCCTCCTCTAGATGAAGCTCCAAGAGTCCGTGGTGGAACTTCCTGAGAAACTCCTCAGACTCCAGCATTGATGCCTCGGCCTCCTCAGGCAGCTCGGCATATCCCATGGTACGAGCAGCATCCACAAATGCTTTCCACTCAATCTTGCCAAACATGTTTCTCAGGAAATCAGGGTTGAAGTCAACTTCCTTCTCCACCACTTTCTCCACCTCGATGCGTAGTGGGAAGCCATTGGTTACTCCCTTGATGTTGGATGATAGCATGTTGTGTGTGAAGAGCCTCATGACTCAATGATATGGTAGTAACAAGGCTGTTTTGTGTTCGTTTTTATGGGAATGGAGAGTCTCCTCACAACTAGCAAGTGTGAATTAGCCATTAGAAGAGTCAACAATTAAACACTTGACAAGTACATATAAGCTAAATTCATTGCTGAACTAATCCAGAAAAAAAATATGCAAACAAAATAGAAATAGAAAGTTGCAGGGCAAAAGAGCTTCCATGTTCTGTAAAAAAACAATAACAACAATAACCAAGAGCCAACTGTTGCCTAATCTTCATCCCAAATGTTTTGATCATCAACTACTTTTAGCATGATATTAAAACCAGGCTCAGCCATCGATGAGTCAACAATTTCAATCGCGGCCAACTGACGATCAACTGGTTTCAATTAGATACATTTTTCAGAATGCTAGTATATCCAAACATATAATGACATTGTTAACAAATTTTGTTGAAGAAGTTACTGTTCAAACTAAAACATCAAATACAATAATTATGATGGTGATTTAGTTAAGTTGAACTACTTGTAAAATAGCAGGCAAGCACAAGTTACAGAATCCTCATCCAAGTCAACTGTGCGGCAACAATTCCTTATGCTCCAACATTTACATGGTAGTGCTTCTATAACACAGGTCTGTGTAGTCATGGCACAGAATCAATTACCGTCAACTTGTGGTTTATAGGCCTTGGCATCATTAGTGTTGTTCTTGAAAAGCAACTCTAATGGTTCGCATTTCAAGTCCTAAGAAATTTCAAAAACCCTCTTAGGTTGTGCACATAACAATACCTAATATCTAAAGTTTCGGTTAGTACGAGTATTTCATTCAACTTACCATATACCTAGACATCCAGAAATCAGTGTAAAAGAATCAAATACATTGATTAGCATGACCAGAGCTGAAAATCGAAGCCAACAATAACAGCACGGGCTGTTGAGATTGCAGCAAATGGAGGCAGCTCTAGCCAAATTCAAAACAATAACCCAACAAACAAAATTGTTTCAGCGTATGAAGCAGTAGCAGCCGAATAAGAGTTTTGATGGGAGAAGATACCTGTTGTCGATTTGGTATGATTATCAGACTTTCAATGGCTTCCTTTCGCCGGAGTAGGAAGTGCAGAGCTGGTGGTTGGGCCGTCGATCGTCGTGGTTTGGCTGTCGCCCGCGACTAGTGAAGGTAAAGAATTAGGGTTGTGTGTTTGAAAATTGAGAGCGCGATCGAGCTTGATAGGTAGAGAAAGAGAAGACGGTAGTGGTCGTCTGTGTCTCGGTTTGTTTCTTTGTTTTTTCTTCTTCCTCTATTTATTCATTTGTACAATGGAAAAGCCCTGGCTAGGGTTTTTGGTTGTTGTTCTGTAAAGACTGGTTTGGCCCTGCCGATCTCCAGAAATCCGTTTGTGTGTGGCAATTATTGGTGCCCTCTTCGTTATTTTCTTGTCCAATATTTTTATTCTTCGTTTCCAGGAATAAATTGTTGGTTTGATCCATCCAACATTATATTTTTTTTTCCTCTAAAAGACCGAATAATGCACAAACATTAAAATAGAATTTAATATAAATCATACCACAAAAATTGACAAATAATATATTGTAAAGATATTGATAATATCTTAAAGATAAATTAAATATTAAATTATGTACAATATATTTTTTATGCATAGTTGATAAGATACTCACCTTAACTGGTGCGAATCGAAATTTGGAAGAGATTAGTCCTGTAGTGATGGAGATACTTTTTTAATATCAAAAAAATTATTTAATTAAAATTTTTATAGAAAATAAAAAATTATTAATAAATTTAATTTAAATATTTGAAACGCCCCGATCTGTATTTATCGTTATATACAGTAAATACGTGGGACCTATTATTTATTGCAGAAACCTCAACAGTTAAATATCAACATAATACAACAACCGTACTGGACTCCGGTATACGGAGACGTTATTACAACATAACAACAGAAGCAGAGTGACAAATGCAAGCAGCGGAAGTCTTAATACAATACAACAATAAGCAACAATATGAAAATGATGCAACGCAGGATGGATCCGGGCCTGCCAGAGGGTGCGCCACAGCTTGCCACGAACGTACCTGAGCTACGCACAATCAAACTACGTGACCAGGTCACGCAGGTGAGGGGTGAGTCCGAAGTGCTCACCGGGTAAAATCCATAAGCAAATATACATATACAAGCAACCGTAAATTTCCAAGTCACATTACCAACAATTAACTAAGGTTCTCACAAACCTTAAATAACACACTTGTGATTCTAGACACGCTATTCCAATTTTATTATCAGGGCCCCTATCACTAGTTAAATGGTGCCCGTCGCCTGGTAGTCAAGCTAGCTAGCTCGTGGACTCCGTCCTGGTACCTCCATGTATAACTGGTACAGACAGGGAGCAGACCCCAAGCACACTCTCCCCCAGCGCCTAGAATAATAATTAGTACAGACAGGGAGCAGACCCCAAGCACACTCTTCCCCAGCACCATAAAATAAAAGACTACCATCTGGCTGTTCCAACATTTAACCGTGACTTACTAGATGTCTAAGTGTTTCCATTTTATTATCTTCTTTTCCCTCGACCAGTTACTACATTTCTATTATCCGACCATTATCTCACTATCCCGAGCAGGTTCGCAGCCTCTCCGCTCGTCTGGATCATACAAGCTTATTCCAAACTGTTTTCCCATACTAGTACCCCGGTACTCAACTCACATAATTCTCACAGTCAACAACAACAGTAATAGACTTTCTTATACCAACATTCCTAACATCATCAATAACAGCAACAGTAGCAACAATTCAACAACATCAACGGCAACAAATATCAACTAAATTCATCTCACAACAACCATTCACAGCCACAAAGTATCACATCAGCATATATCACACATAGCAAACAAACAGCAACTTGATATCACAGACAGTATATAAATATTTACTTATCCTCACCTTAGCCGATTTCCTATTCCTGGAAGTCCTCAAAATGTCCCGGCTCTGGTTCCTTGGGATACTGCTCGTTATCAACTCCTATATCAAACAATAATATATGCACACATAAGATGATATGCAAATGCCAGACTAATACTGTAATCCGTAAAATAAATATTGAACCAACTCGGTACTCCCCCGGGTTATTCCCATTATCATCATAATTCACCATTTATTTTCAAGTGTCAAAATACCATACTTATACTTATACCCGGTTACTATTCCGATATTTAATACTTTGTTAATACCCTTTCTAAAATTATTTTCTTAAGTATATACTTTTCTAAAAATAATTATTTTCCATATAATTTACCATATAATCTTTTCCAAGTATTACTCCTTATTATTATTATTATTTCTATTTTATTCCTTTTTTCCAGAATTATATTTATTATTTTTTTCCAAAATTCCTTTTCCTTTTTCTTCTTTTTTTTTTTAATTAAAAACGGACTGGACCTAGCAATTCAAGCCCATATAAGTTCTGGGCCGACCCAGAACCAAGCCCCATGGGTCAGTCCACAAGCATGGTCAGGTCCAAACACAGGCCCAACCCCAGCCTGGCCCAGCACCTGACCCGGCTCAATAGCCTAACCCGTGGTGCAATCGGGTCGACCCTCCTCAAACGGGTCGTCTTCATCCCGAACTCACCTAGGCGGCGGCGCGACGAACGAGGCGCGGATCGGGCGTGACGACGTCGACGCGAGACGGCTGCGAGGGAAGACGACGTCGCTGGCGACTGTAGGTACGGCTGCAGATGGCGACGCAGTAGGAGGTGAGCAATGGAGGGCGGCGAGCAAGGGCGGCGGTACGAGGAAGCGTGTGCTTCGTTAGGTGGCGGTCACGTGCAGCTTGTCTCCGACGGTGACGGTTGGCAGCGACGGCGAGCAAGCGAGCGGGAAGGGAGAGGGAGATGTTGGCGGGCTGTGGTGGTTCACGGTGGCAGTGCTCACGGGGGAAGAGGAAGGAAAAGAAAAGAAGAAGAGGGGAGATGGGGGTGTGGGGATGTCCAAAACGACGGCATATTGGGGCTGATGTGTGTGTGTGTTTTTTTTGTTTTTTTTTTCTATCTTCTGGTTTGTTTTTGCAGGAGAGTTGCACTAGGTGTTTGAATTTTGCAGGAGAAGGGAAGGTTACTGGAAGAGGAGCTGGGCAGTGGGTAGTGTGGAAGCAGATGAAACACAGGTAATAAACGTGCATGGCACTGGTTGAGCACGGGTTAGACAAGCAGCTCACAAGCTTCACAGGAGAAGGCGGCTGCATAATTCAATTATGCAGTCGTGTCCCGTCCGGACCAGAAAATAACTATAATACCCCCTAGACTTTATTTTTGGTCCGATAATTCGAGGATAAACCTGACCTTTCTCGAGATTCCTAGACCCGAAAAATACCAACTCTGGTCCGTAAAATCCGCGGAAAAATCCAGGACATGGGGTATAGATCGGTTTCAGAATCCGATGCATAATTTACCCTGAAATAATTACCTAAGATTATTTTTATATGGTAAATTACTGTACAAAACATTTTACAGTTCAGTAAAAATGTAAATTTTTACCCAGGCTGTTACAATATTTTCCAAAACAAACCTTGGTTAAGGATGAGACATCAATATTAGAAATTTAGAGAATAATAAAAATAGAATTTGAAACTTAAAATGATGAAAAATATCAGTTTTAAAAATATTAATAATTTTGGTTTGTAAATTATAGGGAGTAAAAATAACTATTGTAGAAATTGAAGAGGAAATGAAAAATTAAAAGTAATGGAAACGCTTGCCACTTCCCTCCATTCTTTTAAGGGCTTTTCTATCTTAGTCTTTAAACAATCGTAGTAGAGGGCCAAAACTCTTTCAGCACTAATATTTTTGATTTAAAATAATTGAATTTGAGACTTTAATTACCAAATAACTTGAACTAATTAAGGGCCAAATTACTTGAACTAGTTAGGTGTTGGTGCATATTACCGGAATTTTATGAGGTGGTAAAAGAAATCGTATACAAAATTATTTTAACTAGAGAAGGGAATGCGCAAGACCAAAAAGTTAAATTACAAGGGTTGGCAGGCTAACCTATGAGCCATTGAGCCATATCAAGAAAAATATAACGAACGGCAATAAATTTGTAACTCGTCTTCCTAATTTTTTTTTTCTCATCAAACAAAATAAAATAAAACTGGTCTTCCTTCTTTCAAAGGCCGACGGCGCACAGGTCGCCAGCCGTTGCTACGTCTGTATCTAATTTCCGAAAGAATCCAATAATTCTATGAAAGATAAGAAAGAATACAGAAAAGGGATGCAAGAGCAGCTCCCTAACTCTGCTGCGTTTAGCTTAAAGAGATGCCAAGGCATAACACATAATGTTGCAAAAACATCTGCTCAATTATTAAACATGCACACCCTTCTATTGCGTTAAAAATCTAAATAACAGTTGCATAATCGCCACTCCTCTCTATTCTATCTAGAACAATAAATTAGCCCCATCCGGAATCCATCAACCCCATACGTAACTCCACCAATTGTACGTGGCATATCCATAAACAGCTGCGTAGGCAATCAATCTGAGAGGAGAAATCCTACTCCTGCAATTAAAATGAGATCAACTTTCACTGCAATTTTTCCTTTTGAAAAAAAAAAAAAAGCAATGAAAATCTTGGGTCAATGTTAACTGTTTAATTTACTATTATCCTACAACGCTCTTTTTTTTTTTCCTTTATATTTTTTTTTGGGAGAAATAAGTGGGTAAAACATTAACAATTACTACATATATGGCTAGTTAGTTAAATGGGTGAATTTGATTTGTTGAAGAGATATATATCAACAAATAACCAAAAGATGAGTTGAAAATAAACCAACCGGAACCCAGATCTTGGAGCAAGAGCTGCCATATCCTCTTGGGAGACTGGAGAGAACCACCTGGAATAATCTCTGTCGAAGAATTCCCAGTCAGGCAATAGCAGCCCAGCAATCCCAAGCACACCAAACATGTAAGTCACCATCACTTTCTTGAAAGATTGCGTGCATATCCCTACTATCACCATGCCCGCAGCCAACCAGACCAAGGAGGCCCTCAAAGCGGTATCATTCGCCATATCTAGATGTACAAGATTAGTGTTAGTTCCAAGTATGGGCTTGAAGATGGTATAAGTTGGGGTTGATCAGGTCGCTGTCTAATTGGGATAGAGACTAGAACCTTGGTTTTTGAGAAGCTGCAGTGGTTATAAATGATACATACTTGGATGGATATTGGATTTACAGAATTAATGCACCCACCCATCGTTGGCGGTTGCATTAATTGTTGGGCTCCCCTAGCTAGTTGTGTGGCATTTCTCATTTCTCAATTGCTTGATGTGGGGAGAGGCGGTCTTTTTTTGTTCTTTTTTTTGTTTGTCGAAACATAATGTTCATTCATAGTATAAAACTAACGAATATCTGCAACACAAACCACACCGGATATAGTGCTAGCCTCACCACGGGGAGATTAGACCCTCCTTTTAAAGGTTACAGACCAAGATAAGTAAACATGTTCTATCAATTTGGGGTTGGTCCAATTAGTAAGCGACTTGGTTCCGCTTAAGCGGAGTCTTGGGTCCGAATCCTTGTGTATGCAGAAAATCTTCATTGGAGACTCACTGTAACGACCCGGGTAAAATTTTAATGAATTTCTACCAAGCTATTTTGATTTTACGGTGGTTAATAAAATTTTTACCGCGGTCAACCAAGAATCTTACCAAACGAATCAATTTTCATTATTTTTACTATTATTTTTGTTGCTATCAAAATTTTTATTATCGTTGTTACCATTGTTCTTATTATTTTCTAATCGACATTAATAGTATCATTATTATTACCGTTGTTAATATTATTTTCCTAATCAACAAACAAATAATAATATTTACTAATTATAATTTTAAACGTCGTAATTCGAGGATTCTATCGGACCGAGTTTTCTTTGAGAGTTTTTCCAGGAATAACCGAGCTTCGTTTCGATTACTGAGGATACGCGATATTCTGGAGTTTCTTTCGATAACCGAGCCTTGGAATTCAATTCCGAGGGTTACCCAGAACTTCCGAGAATTCTACACGGCTAACCGAGCCTCGGTTTTCCGTTCCGAGACTTGGACGACGCTCAGGGGAATTAATCGAATTTTCCGGGCCCGAGTTGTATTTTCGGACTCGGGACGAAAAGATGACAGTACCCCTGCGATCCCGGCATAAAATGGGACCGGCCAATTGGGGTTTGCTACGTGGCCACTCTTCTTCTCTTCCCCCTTTTCTCTCTCTCTCCCGGTTATTCCTTCAGCCGCCGGCCCCACTTTTCTTTCCTTTCCTTCTTTTTCTTTCTTTCCCCTTCGTTTTTCCACCGCCCGGCCCCTACCTCTCCACTAACATCTTTTCTTTCTTTTTCTTCCTTGACCTTTCTCCTCCATTCTCTGTATTTTCTTTTCCCTCTCTCCACCCGATTCCATCCACTACTTTCCTCGCCTCCACCCCTCCTTCAAATTCCTCTGCCCTTTCACCTCTTCGTCTCGACCTCCCTCTCCTCCCCAAAACCGCCACCTTCGTCCTCTTCCCTCCCTGTTTTCCTCCTCCTCTCCTTCCCAACGCCGCCGCAACCGAGCGCCGCCCCAACACTCCCTTCTTCTCCCCGCCTTTGACGCGTCGCCGGCCAGATGAGGAGAACCACCCAAATCCTTCTCGACCTGCTGCTGCCGACGGCCACACACCGCCGCCACCACTCCGGGACGAGCTCGAGACCGTCGTGCTCAGAGGACCGCCGCCCTCTCTTTTCGTCTTCGGCGCCTTCGCGAGTCGTTGCTGCCTTGGATCGACGCCACCACCGCCCGATCTGCCTCGCGCCGCCTCCCACAGTGCTGAGCCCTCTTTCCCCTGTTCACGCACCAACAGTCTCTCTCTCCTCAGTTCCTCGCCATTTGCTCCCTCACTTCTCGAACCAGGCTGTTGAGAGTACGCCGCCGTGGTAAGAATCCATGCCCTCTGCCTTCGCGTGTTGAGTTGGTTAGTTTGGAAATTGAATTTGGTATTGTTTGGGTTGTGACTAATCGGGTTGAATTGATTGTGGTGGGTTTCTGCTTGTTGTGGTAGATATGGCGTTAATTGTGTTGTTGTGGTTATGGGTGGTGGTATTTTGGTTGATAGATGTGGTGGTTTGGTGGTGCTCTGGCCACCGGAGAGTTGCCGCTGGTATGGCAACAGTGTTGATACTCAGGTTGCTGTCTTGGTGGTGTGGTCTTGGTGTCTTCATGGGCGATGAACAGTAACAGTGGGCGTGGGTGACTGGTTGTGTCGATGCTGCTGTGAACAGTGACAGTGGACTACTTCGGGTTGCTGTACCAGCCGGAATCCGGCGAGTTCCGGCAGCCTCGGGAATTTTCTGGCGAGCCCGGAAACGGACCTTTTTGGTAATTCCGAGCCTATGGACCATATGCTTTCTAACGGACCTTGGACGATAACAAACCCGGACATTGAACGACCTTAATTAAACGATTGATTAATTTAATCTTAACCTATGATTTTATATATGCTTAGCTTTTTATTTTGATTATGCATTTATCTAAATTATGTTTTATTTAATTTTTCGATTGGGCTATTAGGAAGGCCCATTGTATCTGATTTTCGGTTGTTTAGTTTTATCTGGGCTAATTAATAAAAAGCCCATGATGATATTTATTTTAATTATGTCTTTTAACTTACAAATTACCATGTTAAATAGATTTATCCTTCGTGGGCTAAACGCACGTGAAGGCCTACCGAGCCTAATTTCCGGAATTTCTTTGATTACGTTTGACTTGAGTTAAAATTATAAAGATCTCATATAAATGTGAGTATATCTCAATTATGTTATTTTATTTGTTTTGGACTAAATAATGTTAGACCCAAATCTTATTTATTGATTTCACTCTTATATACGTATATACAAACATGTATGTAAATCGTATTACAACTATCTCACTGAATGAAATAATACTACACTATGATCTTACTTGGTTTTATATATGTATTTATATTTACGGTTATATGTGATCTACTACTTATATACATATATATGTTTTACAATAGTTACTTCTTTTAGCGTATATATAAAATACACCTATATATATATAAATGCGGGTCATAATTTGTCCTGATTACAAATATAATTCATTATAAATAATTTTGTATTTATAAGGCTTATTATGTAAACCATAGAAAATTATTTTATGGCTACAATATATCTTATAGTGGAATCATTTTGATAAGATACTCGCATTATTTTATTAACAGCTACATCATTCATTTGTTAATTTTATTATCTCTGTTATTTTATAACTATCGGTATATAAGTATATATGGAATTATAAGTATTGCTTTTGCAACTTAACGATATAATCGTTTTATACCATACAATCGGCTAAGTTAACTTATTACCAATGGTACTATTTTAATTTAAACGGTTTTATTACCCAATTTGTTGTAGGCTACATTATTCATGTATTTAAGTATCTTCACTATTCTATAACCTCGATTACTAAATGTATAAACGTTCATTATTACTTTATCGAGAATAATTATTTTATGAAATACCATTTATTTTATATTGTACTCCGACTATGATTATTCTATGAATTATAAATACCTTACAGCCGTAAAAGCAATGTTTAATGGAAACAGTTCCGGAACGATGAATAACCGTGGACAAGCAGAATAATAATTAATCTCATGCATTGCATTCTTTAATGTACACTATTTGTGATTATACGTATTGATATGATATAGGGACATTGAGGTTTGACCGGATATCAGTTTCAGAGACACATCAGGTGAGGATGGATAACCTTTGATATGTCGCACATGATACTGTGTTTGTTCTTCTGTGATTATTTTGCCTGATTGAACTGCTGAGCCAATTGAGTTTGATTGTGATATTATTGCTGTTGTGGTTGATTTATTGATTGTGGAATTATTGTTTTGATGAGATAACTGATAATTGGAAGTTGTGTTGACGACTTATTTGTCACTAGGAAAGTAGTGGTATAACTGATAGGTTAGAGACTGTTTTGTGGTGGCTATGATCTGGTTACTTATGTTAAGCATGTCTATGCTTGGGATGTCTATCCCGTTATTATATTTTGGGATGTCTATCCCTGGGTTACTATTTTGGATGTCGATCCCTGGATTGATCTAGCACCCAGAACATGTTGATAACCAGGTCTGACCCCTAGCTTGTCCAGTGACAGGGCCCCGAAAGATAAAACTTGATAATATTTAAGCATTCTTTTGGTCTTGGCTCAGTTATTTATCTGGTTGTATCTTGTTATGATTTTGCTGGAATTTTACTTCGAAAGTATTGTGTTGCCTGCATATTACTGTTTATCTTTCGTCGGTGAGCACTTCGGACTCACCCCTCGCCTGCGGGGTTTCATCCCGTAGGTTGAGTTGTTTGTAGTGCAGGAACGTACAGGGCAAGCTACAGTGTACCCTCGGACAGGACTCGGATCCATTAGCTGCATCGGACTTTGCATATGTTGACATTAAATTAAAAATTGCTTCCGCTATGCTATATTTTGAGTCCCCGAGATCGGGTGACGTGTATTTGATGATGGGCCGTTGGGCCGTTATTTCTGATATTTATATTGTTGTGCCACGTGTCGGCTCTGTTGTTCGGTAAATGCTGTTTAGTGGGTAAATTTAGGTCGGGGTGTTTCACTCACTCACCATACTCGCTCTATCTGGGTCGAATCCGAGTTAGTAATGAAAAAAAAATGCTCTAGATAGGAAATATATTAAAAGTAAACATAATAACATAGGTTGTTCTAGAGGTGCTCGGGATCTTGAGCCTAATACTGTAGGTACCGAAATCGCCCTTGGCTCGGTAATGTCTAGATAACAATGAACCATTGTTGTCAAGGCCGGCCTGGCCGGTCGAACTCGGGTAACAATGATCCGGATTTGAAAAATAGGCCGGGTCATGGCGGGTTCTCTGGGTCCTCCGAATTTGGTGACCTGTTTCCAGTTTTTATTGGGTTAATAATCAAAATTTCTATAATTTTATCTTGGTCAGGCCATGGTTAGACCTTTTATTGAACCATTTGTAAAAAAAAAATATGATTTTTCACTATTAATTCTAATACCGATCAGACCTAGTTGAACCCCGGTTAGACCTATAAACTCGCAACCCGACCAATATAATGGGTCAATTGCCGGACGGGTTTAATAACCTTTCAATGAACATAAGCTCTCACTTCCTTTCACACAGAAGTAGCTATTGGCTCAATCTTAAAGGTTAGTTAACCCGGTTTTAAAGAAGGAAACTGTTATGAATATGAATGTACATTGTATGAAATTTATAAACGGCCAAACCGATGTATATTAGGTATTATACATTTATTTCATGTCTTAAATGTAGCTACCTTTAACCTTCATCATTCTCTAGTATAAATAGAGATATAATATTGTACTCCAGAGACAATCATTACAATAAAACATTACCTTTCTCCCTCTTCTATTCTTCTATCATTCTCTCATTATTTCTTTCTAAGTTTATTCTCTTAATTATTGGAGAATATTATTATGAAGTTTATCTTCAATGTATCTCTCCATCTTCAATTTAGTAACACGTTATCAGCACCAGACTCTACGGTACTGAGATAAGTATTTATAATATTTCTTATTATAATTCAGTATTGTTAATATAATATTTATATTTGTGGTGCTTAAACATAGCATGAAGGTTTAATCTATTGAGGTATTTAATTCTCAAACACTTCTTTTCGTTATTATTTTAACACTTCTTGTTGCTATTATTATTACCTTTGAATTTGAGGTCCTAGATATTTCCGGAATAAATTTTCTGTCATGGGTACTAGAAGCAAAACTGCATTTAGATACTAATAGTCTGGGAGACACCATAAAATCTAGTCAAGATAATGCGAAAGCTGTATATATTTTAGATAAAAGAAGTATCTAGTCAAGATTGAGTATCTTACTATTAAGATCCTGCAGATCTTTGGAAGACTTTAAACGAAATGTATGATCGCCAGAAGATGGTCATACTCTCCAAAGCTCGTTATGAGTGGTTGCATCTGAGGTTGCAAGATTTTAAATCTATGCACAAATATAATTCAGTTATATTTCAAATAAAAACTCAGATGAAATTATATGGAGAAAATATTACTGATGCTGATATAATAGAAGAAAAAAACATTCTCCACTTTTCATGCATCAAATGTTCTCCTGCAGCAGCAATATCGTGAAAAGAGTTTCACGAAATATTCAGACTTAATTTCATATCTCCTTGTGGCTGAACATAATAATGAGCTATTAATGAATAATCATGATTCCCGTCCAACTTGCTCTGTCCCATTCCATGAAGCGAATGCCACTGTATATGATAATTTTGGCCGTGACCAAGGTCGTGGTCATGGACGTAGACGTGGAAGGAACCATTATAATAACAATGATTGTAATGGTTACAATAATAGTAAGGCTTTAAATCGCCGTGCAAATAAAGGAAAACATGTGAATCACACGTATGAGAGAAATAACCACGGAATGTAAAATCATGAAATCTTACTAGTCTTGCTCCATTCCCTGAAGCAAATGACATGATAGTTAATTGGTTACGGACATGTCGTATAGCAAGGCATCAGGTAGAACTATATCAAATGCCCTTAAAGGAAAAATTTTATATTGTTGAAACCAATTTTGATCAAGTTGATGACCATGATATCAACTTCTAGACGGATTTATTTCTGGATATTATTATTTTTCTTGCTTACCCTGAAGGTGCAAGCAAATATATATTTTAAGATGAAGTGCAAAAGAAAAATTGATTTTATTTTATATTCAGCTTTATCATGTTATTATGTGTTATATTTTATTGCTTTATATTTTATGTTTACTTATATTTATTTTACAATATATTATATTTGTTAAATTTTAATGTGAACATGAAACTATGGTTTCTAGGATAATGACTCGGGCATTTGTCCTAGAGGTAATGCAATAACACATTCCTTACTTAATAAACGGATATTATTTGTAAGTAGCATATGATAGAACAATCTTAAAATGAGGAGAGTAATATGCTCCGGAAAAGCACAAGTTTTACTATAGTCTAGAAGAGCATATATTTACGCTCTGGAAGAGCATAAATTTCATTATACTCCTGAAGAACACAAATTTTGCTACTTACGATAGTAAAAGGAAAGTTAAGGATATTTTATTCGATGTCTCAAAGGAATTTATTAATATTCATTTCAAACGGATATTATGCTGAGATAATAAATGAAAGAGATGCTGAATAACTATATTACAAAGGCTATTGCCAAAGGTAATAAACAAATTTTGGAAATATTACCTGCGTCATCCTTTAGATTGTATTGTATAAATATTCGAGTTATTAAAAGTTATCATATCCAGTCAGAAGCTAGCACACAACAGCCTGAAGCTGGCACATAATAGCCTGAAGCTGGCACCAGTCTGAAGCTAGCAAATATTTTTTCTTAAGTTATTAAAATACGTAGTTTTTACAGCCCGAAGCTGGCACCGATTGGGCCATCTCGAATCAATAATTATGTGTAGAATTACTGAAAATTCATTTCGTCATTCATTGAAAAATTAAAAGTTTTTACATTCTAATGAATTTCTATGTGCTTGCTTGCTCACAAGGAAATTAATTATACGGCCTTCATATCAAAAGGTTGGCCTACAACCACCAAAAATTTTTGAAATAATTCAGGAGATGTACACAGACTAATAAATCCTCCATGTGGACCATTTAGGTTATTTTATGGTCTTGATCGATGCATCAACTAGATGGTCTAATATGTGCTTATTAGACGCAATTTGGCATTTTGCATGCTTACTTTTATAATCAATCCAATTGCGGACACACATCCCTAATTATGTTAGAAACTCTATGTCTTGATAATACCAGTGTATTCCTCTAATCGTTAATGTATATCATTTGAAATAGTGGTTGAATATCCTGTAGCTCACGTTCATAACCAAAACGATCTGGGTGAATCGTTTATTAAAGGTTCTAATCGATTGGAAGACCATTACTAATGAGAAAGAAACTCCCTATTACTGCTTGGGGACAGGCCATTTTGCATGCAACAGTACTTGTGCGCATCGGGCCAACAAGTTATCACAAGCTCTCCCTTATTCAGTTGGTTCATGGTCACGGACCTAATATCTCCCTTCTTTGGACCTTTGGTTTTGCAGTATATGTGCCATTTGCTCCACCACAATGAATTAAAATGGGTCCTCAAAGAAGATTAGGAATATATGCTGGATATGAATCTCTACCAATTATTAAATATTTTGGAACCAACAATTAGAGATTTATTTACATTAAGGTTTGTTGATTGTCGTTTTGATGAAAATAATTATCCAACATTAGGGGAGAAAATAAGTAGCTGGATAAATGGATTAAATAGAATGCTATATCATTATCAAGTCTTGATCCTCAAACAAATCAGTGTGAACTCGAAGTTCAAAATATAATTCATCTGCAAAATATAGCAAATCAATTGCTAGAAGCATTTACTAATGTCAATAGAGTGACCAATTCTCACATTCTAACTGCAAATGCTCCTGTTAGAATTGATGTCTCCGAAGGTCAACCAAAGAATGCAAATGAATCCAAAGCAAGCCAGAAGTGTTGCAGACCTCTTGGTTTTAAGGAAATAAAAAATCCTCGACAGAGAAAAGGCAAAAAGATACAAGATGACCCCAACGAGGTAATAAGACCTCTTGTAGACGTTGAAATTGAAAATCCTCAAGAAGAGGTTCCTAACATAAATTGTAATGTTCCATAAGTAACTCAGCTACCTGAAATAAGTTAAAATGATGAGAACTCAATCAACTATATTATTTTAGGAACATGGTGGAACCGACGTGAAATAACCGTCGATGGAATTTTTGCTTGTAATGTAGCGCTCAATATTATGGAAGTAAATGAGATCATGGGGCCAAATCAATTGATGAATGCCGGCGTAGAAATGATTGGCCAAAATGGAGAGACGCAATTAAGGTTGAGTTAGACTCACTCATGACGCGAGAAGTTTTTAGGCTTGTAGTTCCAGTACCTGATGGTGTAAAACATGTCGGTTACAAATGGGTATTTGTGCGAAAAAAAAACGAAGAAAATTAAATAGTAAGATATAAAGCATGACTTTCGGCACAAGATTTTACCCAATGACCTGGTATTGATTATGAGGAGACATATTCCCTGTGGTGGATGCAATTACTTTTCGGTATCTGATTAGTCTAGAAGTATATGAAAAACTATGTTGTTACAGCCTATCTCTATGGATCCATAAGTTATGACATATACTTGAAAAATTTCTGAAGGATTCGAGTTGCTCGAAGCAACTAATTCCCGGGATATATCTAAAAAATAAATTTCGAACCAATTTGGATATGTGTAGCACAATCACTTTTACATATATTTGAATACTCTGTGTGCATAGGATTACGTGCGAATTTATTATTATTTATGCTGATAATTTAGATATTATTGTAGTATTTTCTTCCATATGAAGATTTTTTTTTATTATTTTCATTTGTGATTTAAATATTATTGGAATACCTAAAAAAGTTTCTAAAGTTGTGCTATGTTTAAAGAAAGAGTTTGAGAAAAAAAATTAGAAAGATTACGGTTGGTCCTGAAGTACCATATTGTAGTGCAATTCGATCTTTAATTTGTCTTGTTTGTGACATAAAGCCTGAAGCTTTTGTCATAAACTTATTAGTAAGATATAATTTTGCTCTAACATATCGATATTGGAACAGAATGAAATATATAAATATGTATTCCATTATCTTCGGGGTATAATGGACATGGATTATTTTAGTCGTATGAGTCCAAGGAAAAAATAATTAGTTATGCAGATACATGTCATTTATTTGATCCACATAAAGCTCAAGCAAAAACAAGCTACTTGTTTACATATGGAGGAATTGCTACATCATGGCAATCCACAAAGCAAAGCTGGGTTGCTACCTCTTCAATCAAGCAAGGGCTTTGGCCATACATGAAGCCAGTCAGGAATGTGCTTGGCTAAGGTCAATGACACAACATGTTCCAGATTCATGTGGATTAGATGGCAAGAAAGAAATTCAACGACGCTTTATGAAAATAATGCTGCGTGCATTGCCCAATTGAAGGAAGGATACATCAAAGCTGATCGAACAAAGCACATATCACCAAAAATTTTTTTCATCACGATCTTCAGAAGAAAGGTGATATTTGTGTTCAACAAATTCATTTAACTGATAATCTTGCAGACTTAATTACCAAGACGCTTCGAGCTTCAGCTTTTGAAAAGTTGATAAAGAAGAATGGCTTGTAGCGACTTCGAGATATCAAAGGATGCCAAAATGAGGGGGAGTAAAATACGCATTGCGCCTTTTTTTTCCTTCACCAAATTTTTATCTCACTGGGTTTTTCTTGGTAAGGTTTTTAACGAGGCAGTTGTTCCCTAAGCACTTCTTATCTCTAATGCAATGACATTCAAGGGGGTGTATTATGAATATGTTAGGAATTATACATTTATTCTATGTATTAAATGTAGCTACCTTTAACCTTCATCATTCTCTAGTATAAATAGCAATATGATATTGTACTCCAGATTTAATCATTACAATAAAACATTACCTTTCTCTCTCTTCTATTCTTCTATGATTTCTTCATCATTTCTCTCTAAGTTTATTCTTTTTAATTATTCGAAAATATTATTATGAAGTTTATCTTCAAGGCATCTCTCCACCATTAATTTATAACAGGAACCTATATTTAAACTTCCCTCTTAATATTTACACTTTTGATTGGTCTTCAAATGACATAATTATTGGACTCATCATATGTTTCATTCCCCGTTTTGGTCATTTTTCTTCCATGTGTTACAAAATGGATATTTTTCACCCGTGTTGAATATTGAGACATTTTTCATTTTTTTTTGATTTTCCGCACAAAAAATGCTGACGTGTCAATTCTTTTTCATTTTTCTCCGATTGACATGTCAACATTTTCTGTGCGAAAAATTGGAGAAAGATAAAAAATGTCTTGGAAATTCAATACAAGGATGAAACATGCCCATTCTGTAAGATGAAAAATATCCAAAATGACCAACACAAGGATGGAAAAATATGATTAATCCCATAATTATTCTGAATAAATTTTAATGACTCTGCGGGCTACTAACAAATGGCTTTTCAAATTTCTGAATGAAAATTTTATGGTTCTTCAAATTTAATTCGTTGTGAAATTTGATTATATTAAAAATAAAATTTTCCTTGTGCGGCTAATGACTACATCCGCAACTGAGATAAAAAACGCTGGGTGCAAACACCAACGCCAAACATAAAATTCAAAAGGATGAATTATTTGATGTGCTTTTGTTTCTTTTATAAAATTCAAAAAATCATTCTAAAAAAAATAAAAAAAGATGGATTATTTGATGTGATATTATTTCCTTTCCCGTTTTATTCTCTACTAGCTCATTCCCCGTGGGTTCCACGGGCTTACTTATTAATTAATTTTTAAAAAAACTTAACATTTCAACTATTATTTCTAGGCATTTCTTATGTAATATTTAAAAAATTTGCACATGATTTGTTTCCAAGTTATACATTTTTTATCAATTTTCTCTATTTTTTCATGTAGATTTGGAAAATAAAAAAATAAAAAAATATAAATTATAATATAAATCAGAAAAATAAATAAAATAAACTATTTAACAATAATATAAATAATAATTAATTTTTTAAACATAAACATGCAATATTGGCCCCTAAAACAAAAAAATATTAAACAACAGAAGAAAAAGTTAAAACAATTAATTAATAATAACCAAAAAAATAAAAATATAAAAGAGTAATTTTTAAAACATAAATCAGCAAAATAAATAAAAAATAATATTATAAAAAATAAAACATAAAAATATAATATAGACCAGAAAAATAATTTTTAAAACCCTATTTAATAATAATATAAACAGTAATTAATTTTGCAAAGCTAAATATGGATTTTTGAGCCAAAAACAAAAAAAAATATTAAACAACAGAAGTAAAAATCAAAAGAATTAATGAATGATAACAAAAAAGTAAATAAACTTAAGAGACTAATTTTAAAGAAATGTAAATCAGGAAAATAAATAAAAATATTATTATGCAAAAAAATTTCAATTAGAAAATAGAATATAAATCAGAAAAATAAATAAAATAAACTATTTATAATTATATAAATAATGATGAATTTTTTATATTTAAACATACATCAGTGAGCCCAAAAAAAATATACATTAAAAAATAAAAGAAAAATAAAATAATTAATTAATAATAAAAAAACATAAAACAAATAAGAGTGAAACGCCCCGACCCATATTTACCGTACACAG
Source organism: Turnera subulata (assembly GCA_028386065.3). Lineage (NCBI taxonomy): Eukaryota > Viridiplantae > Streptophyta > Magnoliopsida > Malpighiales > Passifloraceae > Turnera > Turnera subulata. The sequence goes on from JAKUCV010007680.1 coordinate 37,403, forward strand.
TAAACACGTGTCAGAACTGTTCTTATTATAGTAGCAGACAGTACATACAAAATAACATACAGTACACGTAATCTCAAATACAACATCCGTCACCCGAACCCGGGGACCATTATTCAAACCACAACAGCAGTAGCAGAAATATAAAATACAACATCGTATAAAATATCAGCAGCGGAAGACTTAGAATGAGATGCAGCGGAGGTATGGATCCGGGGTCTGGTGGTGTAGAAACAGCGGCTGGCCGAACCACGTACCTGTACTACGAACAACTCATCCTACGGGATGAAACCCCGCAGGCGAGGGGTGAGTCCGAAGTGCTCACCGACGAAAGATAAACAGTAATATGCAGGCAACACAATACTTTCGAAGTAAAATTCCAGTAAAATCATAACATGATACAACCAGACAAATAACTGAGCCAAGACCAAAAGAATGCTTAAATATTATCAAGTTTTATCTTTCGGGGCCCTGTCACTGGACAAGCTAGGGGTCAGACCTGGTTATCAACATGTTCTGGGTGCTAGATCAATCCAAGGATCGACATCCCAAAATAGTAAACCAGGGATAGACATCCCAAAAATATAATAACGGGATAGACATCCCAAGCATAGACATGCTTAACATAAGTAACCAGATCATAGCCACCACAAAACAGTCTCTAACCTATCAGTCATACCACTACTTTCCTAGTGACAAATAAGTCGTCAACACAACTTCCAATTATCCAATTATCTCATCAAAACAATAATTCCACAATAGAAAGTCCTCAAATTGTCCCGGCTCCGGTTCCTCGGAATGCTGTTCGTTATCAGCTCCTATATTGCAAATAATAGCACATATTCACATAGGATGCACATAAATGTAAATGATGCTATACCGTAAAAATAAAACTAAACTGATCCGTTACGTCCCAGTGAACCCCGTTATCATCATCATTCACTAATTATTATTCCTGCGCCAAAATTCTATACTATATTTATACCTGGTTATTATTCTGGTATTACTTTGATAATACCCTTTCCAAAATATTTCCATAAGATTATGTCCATTACTTACTTTTTTTTCCAAAAATTATAGTTATCATAAATTAATCCCTCTAGAAATTAATCGTATGTACTCATTTTCATAGTGTACACCCTTATGGGTACTTACCACAATCATTTTGTAGTTACCTTAGTTTCCCAGTATAATATGTCTAAATAACTATTCCTAAAACATAACTATATACTAGTTATATGCATTTTCCAAAAATAAAATTTATATGCACATATCTAAAGATTATAAATATATATCCAGGTATCATTATTTATGTGTTACTCCTCAAAATAAGTAATTATTTATTTCCTAAAGATATGTATTTGTATTACGTTTTATTATTCTCTAGTAGAAAAATTATAATTAACAACCATATTATTACTTTTTTTTTACCCATTCAATTTCTTTCCCAGAGTTATTACCTATTTTCCAGAAGTTCCCTCTCTTTTTTTTAAAATCCCAGAACTGCATATATTCCCCTATTTTTATTCTTATGATCATTATTATTTTGTTTTATTTTTAAATTAATTCGGACTGGGCCAAGGTCCAAACCCAATGCCTAAAGCCTAAACCCAATCCAACCAACCCTAACCCAACTCTCCAAGCCCAACACCTAAAACTTAAAGCCCAAGCCCACACTCAACTCAGCCCATTCAACATCAGCCCAACCTAATTATCAGTCGGGTCAAACCCGCGACCCGCGACCCGTATCCGGGTCGTCTTCTTCCTTGTGCTCACCTTCACTTGCAGGGCGGCGGCGGCGAGATGGCGACGGGCGAGGCGTGCAGCGAGCTCGGGGAGAAAGGCAGGGCGGTCCGTCACAAGCGAGGGAGGAGGAGAAGCGAGGGAGAGGCGTCGTCGGCGGGTCGTCGCGAGTGGCTCCGGTCACGTGATTTGCAGACGACGGCTCCTCGGGGCGGCTCTACGACGACGGCGGCGGGGAAAGGAAGGAGAAGGGAGGGCGGCGCGCGCGGGAGATGCGGTTGGTGACGCGCGGTCGACGACGATGGTGACTTGGTGGTGGCCGGGTTGTGTGGAGGCGCTGCTGGGATGGTGTGGGGATGGTGTTTGGTGTTTTTTGTTTTTCTTCTCTTTTTTTTTTATGTAATTCCAGTATTATTGTAGTGAAACGTCTGGGCAGAATTTTTGTGCAGAGGGTAGGAAGGTTTCTGGGTTTAGAAGCAAAGCAGAGGTAAGTGTTTCCTTATACCAATTGATTGAAAATTTTGCAAAGTTATAGGCTGGAAAGAAGGAATAAAATTCTATGGCCGACAACGTATCAATCCTTCAAATTAGTGCAGAATATTGACTATGTATTTGCATGATTGGATAGGAAATTTCTGTACCAGCAAAATGACTTAACTGCCCTTCTAACTCCTACTGTGACAAAAACTTACCCAGGGGCATAATTGTCTTTTCGCAGCTTCAAAATTCGGAAAATTCCAACTCGTCTCGGAAATTCCGCATAAATATCCGGAATATGGAGTGAGACTCGGAATTGAAATCCGATGCTCGATTTTCCATAAAATAATTACCAAACATTATTTTTATTCGGTAAATTACTGTACAAAGCTTTTACAGTCCCGGTGAAAACATAAATTTACCCGGGCTGTTACAGTCTACCCCCCTTAAAATAATTTCGTCCTCGAAATTCATTCCTATTCTGTGAAGAGGTGCGGATACTGGGACCGCATGTGTTCCTCAACTTCCCATGTAGACTCGTTAGCGGAATGCTTACTCCATTTGACCTTAACCATGGGAATGGTACGGTTCCGCAACTGCCGAACTTTTCGAGCAAGAATCTGTTTCGGCACTTCTGTGTAAGTAAGATCCTCTGCTACCTCAACATCCACTGGGGCTACAATGTGACTCGGATCCGACCGATATCTCCTCAGCATGGAGACATGGAACACGTCGTGAATACGTGATAGCTCATTAGGTAAGGACAGCCTGTAAGCTAGTGGTCCAATTCTCTCCACGATCTCATAAGGTCCGATGTACCTTGGGCTCATCTTCCCTCTCTTGCCGAACCTAATCACACCCTTCCAAGGTGCTACTCTGAGGAAAACCTTCTCACCAACATTGTACTCCATCTCACGTTGGTGTTTGTCGGCGTAGCTCTTCTGCCGATCTTGAGCAGCTCTCATACATTGTCTCACCGTCTCGATCTTGTCCACTGTCTGTTGGACTAATTCTAGTCCAACGATCAGTCTCATACCTTCTTCGTCCCAACACACTGGACTTCTACACTTCCTTCCATAGAGAGCCTCAAAAGGTGGCATACCAATGCTGGAATGGTAGCCGTTGTTATAAGCAAACTCTGCCAAGGGTAGATACTTATCCTAACTCCCACTGAAGTTAAGTGCACAAGCCCTCAACATGCCCTCCAGTGTCTGTATAGTCCTCTCAGATTGGCCATCTGTCTGAGGATGAAAAGCAGTACTGAAGCTCAACTTGGTTCCCAAAGCTACTTGTAAGCTCTTCTAGAAACATGATGTGAACCTCGGATCCCTGTCTGAGACTATAGACTTCGGAATCCCATGTAGTCTCACAACCTCAGCAACATACTTACCCGCCAATGTATCCATGGTATCAATTTTGCGGATAGGTAAGAAATGTGCCAATTTTGTTAATCGATCAACGATGACCCAAATAGCATCATGCTGCCTCCGAGTTATCGGTAATCCAATCACAAAATCCATAGTGATCATCTCCCACTTCCACTCTGGCACTGGCAAAGATCTCAACTTCCCTGCTGGAGCTTGATGCTCAGCTTTCACCTGTTGGCAAGTGAGACATCTTGCAACATACTCTACTACATCCTTCTTCATCTGTGGCCACCAGAAATGACTCTTCAAGTTCTGATACATCTTGGTGCTTCCAGGATGCATCGCATAAGGCGTCATATGACCTTCTTCTAGGATCTGACTACGCAGATTACTGACATTAGGTACACATATTCGTTTCCCAGTCATCAGTGCTCCATCATCAACTATACAAAACTTGTCCTCTTTCCCACTCTTTACTCTTTCCTTAAGCTTGACCAGGTCAGGATCTCCATCTTGTAACTCAACTATCCATCCTCTTAGATTAGACTTGACACTCATGTGTGCCAGCAAAGCTCCCATATCATCCACTGTCAAACCGACTCCCAACTTCCTTAACTCGATAAGTGAGAACATCGAGTAATTAGTGGAAGCATCCTCTGGTTGTCTCCGGCTCAAGGCATCAGCTACCACATTGGCCTTTCCTGGGTGATACTCGATAGTACAATCATAGTCATTAAGTAACTCCACCCAACGTCTCTGTCGTAGATTAAGCTCCTTCTGAGTCATGATGTACTTAAGACTCTTGTGATCGGTGAAAATCCGACACTTCTCTCCAAATAAGTAGTGTCTCCAAATCTTCAGAGCCAAAATCATAGCTGCCATCTCAAGATCATGCGTCGGATAATTCTTCTCATGAGTCCTCAACTGCCTAGAGGTGTAGGCAATCACCCGTCCTTCTTGCATCAGCACGGCTCCTAAACCATGTCCCGATGCATCATAAAACAACACAAATTCGACTCTAGGCTTCGGTAATGTCAGAACCGGCGCTGTGGTCAGCTTTCTTTTGAGCTCTTCAAAACTGTGCTGACATTTCGGGCTCCAAACAAATGCCTGTTCTTTCCTTAATAGCTTGGTCATGGGACTGGCTAATAAGGAAAAACCTTCAATGAACCTCCGATAATATCCTGTAAGTCCAAGGAAACTTCTGACTTCGGATACATTCTTAGGTGGTTCCCAATCCAACACGGCCTTTACTTTGGCAGGGTCAACCTTTATTCCATCCCCGCCTACCACATGTCCAAGGAAAGAAACTTCTCCAAGCCAAAATTCACACTTGCTGAATTTGGCATACAATTGCTTCTCTCGTAGCCTCTGTAACACTATCCTCAAATNCTACCACATGTCCAAGGAAAGAAACTTCTCCAAGCCAAAATTCACACTTGCTGAATTTGGCATACAATTGCTTCTCTCGTAGCCTCTGTAACACTATCCTCAAATGCTCTTCATGTTCCTCCTTGCTTTTGGAGTAAATAAGAATGTCGTCGATGAAGACCACAACAAACTTATCCAAGAACTCATTTAAGACCAAGTGTATCAAGCACATGAACACTGCTGGTGCATTGGTCAATCCGAACGGTACCACTGTGAACTCAAAATGACCATACCGTGTGCGAAAGGCAGTCTTCGATATGTCCTTCTCTGCAATCCTGATCTGATGATACCCAGACCGAAGATCAATCTTGGAAAACACAGTGGCTCCTTGCAACTGATCAAACAAATCATCAATCCTAGGAAACGGGTACTTGTTCTTAATTGTCACCTTGTTCAGCTGGCGATAGTCTACACACATCCGCAAGCTACCATCCTTCTTCTTGACAAACAGAACTGGTGCACCCCATGGTGAAGTGCTGGGTCTGATAAAACCCTTCTCTAACAGCTCAACCAACTGCTTCTTCAGCTCCTGAAGCTCTGTTGGTGCCATCCTGTATGGAGCCATCGATATGGGTGTGACTCCTGGCATCAGGTCGATGGTATACTCAACCTCTCTGTCAGGTGGCAAACCTGGCAAATCATCTGGGAAAACATCAAGAAACTCCTTCACCACAGATATATCTCCCGGGGTAGGATCTCGTACATCTTCACTTGCGATGTGGTTCAACATAGCATCTGGACCATGCGACTTCACTCTAGAATCCTGCATAGCAGAGATGCTACACGTGGCTGCAGCTCTCCTAATTCCTGTTACCAAAACCTGTCGTCCACCGTCGGAAGTTAGCAACACTTCCTTGGTCCGACAGTTCACCAGGGCATTATACCTCGACAACCAATCCATCCCTAGGATTATGTCAAATCCCCCCATGTTCATCACCACCAAACGGGCTAAGAAAACCTCATCATCATAAGAAAGGAGAACATCCTTGCACACTTGTGTTAACCTCACCACTATGCCCGCGGGTAATCTAACCCTTAACGGACTTGCTAAACTCTCTTCCTTACAGCTATGTTGTATGGCAAAACTCTGAGCGATAAAAGAGTGTGTGGCACCAGGATCAATCAAAGTGTATGCAATACTACCGAAAGCTGTAAAGGTACCTGCAATAACATCAGCATTCTCCGGATCATCCTTAGCCGTGATCACAAATGCCCTCAGAGCAGTTGCACTCTGGTTCATAGCTGACTGTGTCCGAATAGGAGCGGCTCCACGTCCACGGCCTCGGCCAACTCCAGATCCACTAGGTACACTGGCCACTGATGCTTGTACAGTCTGAGCAGGAACAGAAACTTCGGATCTTCCCAACCTAGGACACGAACTCCGGTAATGCCCTACTTCTTTGCACTCAAAGCACCCCACCCTAGTCAGAGAAGGTCTAGGGCGAGTGTCTCCAGATGAAGTCCCTCCAGACTGGGTCCATGAACTCCCACGATTGTTGTTGTTGTTGCTCCATCCTCGACCCTGAGATACTGGCATGGATTGAGTCTGTCCATACCCTGACCTATTACCGGTGCTCTGGAACCTCTTGTTCTGATTCCCAACATTCTGTGCAGATCTCCTCTTCCGGACTTCCTCCATCTCTCTCTCGTTTCCCATCCAGATAACTTCTGCTCGAAGAGCATCTGCAAGCATATCCTGGTATGTCTCATAAACTTTGCACCCCATAACTGTCTGGATGCAGGATCGCAAACCATCCCAGAAACGCTTGCATCTGGCCTCTGGTGTGGACACATACTCTGATGCATAGATGGATAAGCGGTCAAACTGGATCTCATACTCGTTCACCGACTGTCCAATTCGCTGTCGCAGACTCAGGAATTCTCGCTTGAGCTGATCCTGGTAGACATCAGTAACAAACTTCCTCCGGAACATCTCAATAAACTGCGCCCAGGGCATGGTGACTGGTTTCACCATGTCACGTGTTGCCGAATCCCACCAATCCACAGCAACATTGCGAAACATGGATGCAACATACCTAGCCCACCTGTCATCGGCGCATCTCAGCTTCAGCATCACTCGGTGAGCTTGTCGAAGCCATTCATCAGCTGCCTGTGGGTTAGTAACCCCTGTGAAGGCATCAAGACCTAGCTTAGACAGTTTAGTGTAAACAGGATCCTCAATAGGTCCTTGGTTCTCCTGTTCACGGGCTTCCCTGGCCTCCAAACGGGCATCCCTAGCATCCTGACGCTGTAGAATCTACGCCATGGTGTGCATCATTTGTGTGGCGTCTGCCGGTACAACCGCGGGTACTTGTCCACCCACGACTGGCAGCGGCTGGTCGACCGATACTTGGTCATCTTCCAAACGCTGCTCAGCATGCTGGTTTCCTCCCACCGGATCCAATCGTACCTATGTGAAGTATGCATGCATGTTATAACAAGAAAGTGACCAGACTATGCACACATAGACAACAAATAAGCACAACTATTTTCCTAAGAACCTACTACCTGCTCCGCTACCAAACTCAAACGCCCCGACCCGTATTTACCGTACACAGTAAACACGTGCCAGAACTGTTCTTATTATAGGAGCAGACAGTACATACAAAATAACATACAGTACACGTAATCTCAAATACAACATCCGTCACCCGAACCCGGGGACCATTATTCAAACCACAACAGCAGTAGCAGAAATATATAATACAACATCATATAAAATATCAGCAGCGGAAGACTTAGAATGAGATGCAGCGGAGGTATGGATCCGGGGTCTGGTGGTGTAGAAACAGCGGCTGGCCGAACCACGTACCTGTACTACGAACAACTCATCCTACGGGATGAAACCCCGCAGGCGAGGGGTGAGTCCGAAGTGCTCACCGACGAAAGATAAACAGTAATATGCAGGCAACACAATACTTTCGAAGTAAAATTCCAGTAAAATCATAACATGATACAACCAGACAAATAACTGAGCCAAGACCAAAAGAATGCTTAAATATTATCAAGTTTTATCTTTCGGGGCCCTGTCACTGGACAAGCTAGGGGTCAGACCTGGTTATCAACATGTTCCGGGTGCTAGATCAATCCAAGGATCGACATCCCAAAATAGTAAACCAGGGATAGACATCCCAAAAATATAATAACGGGATAGACATCCCAAGCATAGACATGCTTAACATAAGTAACCAGATCATAGCCACCACAAAACAGTCTCTAACCTATCAGTCATACCACTACTTTCCTAGTGACAAATAAGTCGTCAACACAACTTCCAATCATCCAATTATCTCATCAAAATAATAATTCCACAATCAATAAATCAACAACAACAGCAATAATATCACAATCAAACTCAATTGGCTCAGCAGTTCAATCAGGCAAAATAATCACAGAAGAACAAACACAGTATCATGTGCGACATATCAAAGGTTATCCATCCTCACCTTGGCCGATTTCCCTACTCCTGAAAGTCCTCAAATTGTCCCGGCTCCGGTTCCTCGGAATGTTGTTCGTTATCAGCTCCTATATTGCAAATAATAGCACATATTCACATAGGATGCACATAAATGTAAATGATGCTATACCGTAAAAATAAAACTAAACTGATCCGTTACGTCCCAGTGAACCCCGTTATCATCATCATTCACTAATTATTATTTCTGTGACAAAATTCTATACTATATTTATACCTGGTTATTATTCTGGTATTACTTTGATAATACCCTTTCCAAAATATTTCCATAAGATTATTATGTCCATTACTTACTTTCTTTTCCAAAAATTATAGTTATTATAAATTAATCCCTCTAGAAATTAATCGTATGTACTCATTTTCATAGTGTACACCCTTATGGGTACTTACCACAATCATTTTGTAGTTACCTTAGTTTCCCAGTATAATATGTCTAAATAACTATTCCTAAAACATAACTATATACTAGTTATATGCATTTTCCAAAAATAAAATTTATATGCACATATCTAAAGATTATAAATATATACCCAGGTATCATTATTTATGTGTTACTCCTCAAAATAAGTAATTATTTATTTCCTAAAGATACGTATTTGTATTACATTTTATTATTCTCTAGTAGAAAAATTATAATTAACAACCATATTATTACTTTTTTTTTCCATTCAATTTCTTTCCCAGAGTTATTACCTATTTTCCAGAAGTTCCCTCTCTTTTTTTTTAAAATCCCAGAACTGCATATATTCCCCTATTTTTATTCTTATTATCATTATTATTTTGTTTTATTTTTAAATTAATTCGGACTGGGCCAAGGTCCAAACCCAATGCCTAAAGCCTAAACCCAATCCAACCAACCCTAACCCAACTCTCCAAGCCCAACACCTAAAACTTAAAGCCCAAGCCCACACTCAACTCAGCCCATTCAACATCAGCCCAACCTAATTATCAGCCGGGTCAAACCCGCGACCAGCGACCCGTATCCGGGTCGTCTTCTTCCTTGTGCTCACCTTCACTTGCAGGGCGGCGGCGGCGAGATGGCGACGGGCGAGGCGTGCAGCGAGCTCGGGGAGAAAGGCAGGGCGGTCCGTCACAAGCGAGGGAGGAGGAGAAGCGAGGGAGAGGCGTCGTCGGCGGGTCGTCGCGAGTGGCTCCGGTCACGTGATTTGCAGACGACGGCTCCTCGGGGCGGCTCTACGACGACGGCGGCGGGGAAAGGAAGGAGAAGGGAGGGCGGCGCGGGCGGGAGATGCGGTTGGTGACGCGCGGTCGACGGCGATGGTGACTTGGTGGTGGCCGGGTTGTGTGGAGGCGCTGCTGGGATGGTGTGGGGATGGTGTTTGGTGTTTTTGTTTTTCTTCTCTTTTTTTTTATGTAATTCCAGTATTATTATAGTGAAACGTCTGGGCAGAATTTTTGTGCAGAGGGTAGGAAGGTTTCTGGGTTTAGAAGCAAAGCAGAGGTAAGTGTTTCCTTATACCATTTGATTGAAAATTTTGCAAAGTTATAGGCTGGAAAGAAGGAATAAAATTCCATGGCCGACAACGTATCAATCCTTCAAATTAGTGCAGAATATTGACTATGTATTTGCATGATTGGATAGGAAATTTCTGTACCAGCAAAATGACTTAACTGCCCTTCTAACTCCTACTGTGACAAAAACTTACCCAGGGGCATAATTGTCTTTTCGCAGCTTCAAAATTCGGAAAATTCCAACTCGTCTCGGAAATTCCGCATAAATATCCGGAATATGGAGTGAGACTCGGAATTGAAATCCGATGCTCGGTTTTCCATAAAATAATTACCAAACATTATTTTTATTCGGTAAATTACTGTAAAAAGCTTTTACAGTCCCGGTGAAAACATAAATTTACCCGGGCTGTTACAAAGAGGGTAATTTCTAAAAATAAAAATCAGGAAAAAATTAAATAAACTATTATTATGAAGAAAGAACATTAAAATAGAAAATAGAAATAAATTGGAAAAATAAATAAAATAAAAACTCAATAATAATGTAATTAATAATTAATTTTGTAATAAATTTATACCTGCATCATTTGTTGATCTATGCTTGGGCCTACATAATTGACCCCTAAAATAAAAAAATTAAACATAGAATAAAAAATTATAAGAATTAATTAATAATAAACAAAAAATAAAAAACATAAAATGAGTACTTTTTAAAATAGAAATCATTAAAAAAATAGAAAAATCTATTATTATGAAGAAAATTTTTATACAAAAAATAAAATATAAATCGGAAAAATAGATAAAAAATATTTAAAATTAAGATAAATAATATTTAATTTTTTAAATTTAAACATGCATAATTGAGTCCTAAAATAAAAAATAAAAAGTATCAAAAAAAATAATTAGGAAAATATGAAATGATAAAAAATATATAAAAAAGAAAAAAAGCACCAAAAAATATTACAAAAAATAATAATATAAAGAAAAATTAATTTGTGAAATGAAAAATTAACAAATTAAAAGACATGAAAAATTAAAACATACCTTTGCTTCAATTAAACTCCTATCTGGACTAGTAAGGAGGTTCTATAATTTTGTATTCAAGGATTCCCACAATCTCGAAACTCTAACTTGAATTTTTCATAAATCATTGTTAGAAGTGAATTCATCCAAAGCTTTAATATACATTTTCCTGCACAAATAAAAAAATAAAAAAATGATTAAAATAGATTGGGGAAATAAAAAGGATATAAAAACAAATCGGATGCTTAATTATGAGAGATAAAATAACTTTAATACTATATCAGCATTCGTACATTATGCAAATAGAAACAAAACAAAGAAGGATAGAAACAAAACAAAGAAGGAATTAAAGAGAATGAGTGAATAATATAGAAACTGTATCACACACAGACAGAGACTGTATCTAGACTTTGTGTGGTGCAAAAACAAAACAGAGAATGAATAAAAGAAATTGAATGAGTGATAGAGAAACTATCACATGGAGAGATTATTATTTCACATACAAAAAGAGAGACTGTATTTGCTGTATTTAAAGAGAGATGATGAAATTTTTGAAGTGATACACGATAAAAAAATAAAAATGATTAAAGGTTAGTTTTGAATAACAATATTATCTTATCAGTTGTAAAGTTTATCAATCTAAAGGTAATATGATTCTTATCAGATAACAATAATACAGTAAATCAAGGAAATATTATCGTGACTCCGTGAGTACGCACTACAAAAGTTAATTAGGGTTGGACCCAAATTCAGTAGAGAAAATTTTGCCATTTTAAGGTGATTTCCGTTGATAAAAATGAGCCCGGCGGCAACCATTTTGTGATGCGATTGGTGCATAATGCAACCACCCACTCCATCCATCCATTATTATCTCAATTTAATTCAATTTTCCTGTCCATATTGCACGCACACCTCGTTGTCATCGTATATTGCTTATAAGGAGAGTTTGTTGGATGTTTTAAATTACTTTGTATACTATTAGCTTATTTGGTAATTTATCACTCAATCAATAATTAGAGCATCATACATCTCTCGTTCACCTGGGAATATTTCAATTTTCCCTCTTAAGGATTCCAACAGACTTAATTAAAGACTTCAATTATGCTAACTCACACCACATGATTGGCCTCGTTGGATCCAATTATGTTCTAGGATATAAAGCAAGAATAAGTAATATATAATCTACGTACGGACATATATATATTAATATATGTATGTGTGTATATATTTTTAATAATAAAAATACAATGACGATGACTTTTGTTTTCAAATCAATGACATAACTAATAAAAAGAGTTATAATAAAAAGAGTTTTATTCTTATCATAATTGATTAGAAACTCTTAGATAATTATGTTTATCATTATAGCCAATTATCAGTTTAATGGGAAAAAATAAATATATAATACCAATCTCTGCTTATGATTTTTCTTTTGAACAATTTGGGTGTGACCGGAATTCTTTTTAAAAGAGTATAATTAAGATCAAGTTATTCTGGGATAATTATGTTTATCATTATAACCAATCAAGCTACACCTACAACCCTTCCACATGGCAAAAAAAGAAGACCCCAAAGGCTCCACATGGCTGTTAGAACCTATGTCTTCATGGTTCATTCATTGCAGGTTTTGATAATTGACAAACAAAATCAAGATCATGACAAAGATAAAGCAAAAAGAAATGAAAGCAAAGGATCAAAGTGAATGATCACAAGAATTGAAGAGCCAAGAAAGAAGAGTTAGATCCATAAATTGTACAAGGTTTTGATAATTGACAAACAAAATCAAGATCATGACAAAGATGAAGCAAAAAGAAATGAAAGCAAAGGATCAAAGTGAATGATCACAAGAATTGAAGAGCCAAGAAAGAAGAGTTAGATCCATAAATTATACAAGGTATAACACTCAATTCTTCTAGGACATTGGCTCAAAAGAAGATGAATTTTGCTCATGCATAACATAACATATTTCTAAGCATAAAAATGTTTTTCGAGCCATGAACATCGATGTTGTGGATTTAAACATCGATGTTGGCATCCACAACATCGATGTTCTAGTGACCGTTGTTTTTAAAAATAGGCATAACATCGATGTTCTAAAAGATAACATCGATGTTTCTTTCCAGTCACTTTAAAAGAATTTTTGCCGAGCCAAAATAACATCGATGTTATGTTATAAACATCGATGTTCTTGATTCAAAGCATTTTTACAAAAATTGGCAGAAGCGGAAAAACATCGATGTTCGACTACAAAACATCGATGTTCTTGTGACCGTTGGTCAAAACATCGATGTTTACAATCCAACATCGATGTTCATGAAAAATTGTCTTTGAAATATAATTTTGCCGAAGCCAAAAAACATCGATGTTGGCCAATTAAACATCGATGTTGCACAAAACATCGATGTTTCATTTTCCAACATCGATGTTCTGGCATAGACCCT